>JAVJIF010012898.1:0-126604 GCA_038442645.1 Agave tequilana
GCAAATTATGCACAAACTAATACAATACAACAAGTGTAGCCGAATTCCCCTTGCGAGGCTCTGAACTAACTCCCCTTGATTCTCCTTGAAATGGGTTGAGGTGCTATGTGAAGCTCTTGTTGGATGAGTATAAGTAGACACACACACACAAGCAATCCAAGCAATATAAAATACACACAATCAAGCCAAGCATATAAAAATGAATAGCAATATGAATAAATGCAAGGCAATATGAAATATGCACAACACAAGCAAATATGATATGATATGAATATGATGCTTTGCACAAATATAAGAGAGAGAGTTAGAGAGACAATGGATCAATACGCAAACACCAAGATTTATTCGAGGTTCGAGCACCTTGCTCTACATCCCCGCCTACACCACCGTGTAGGATTTCCACTATCTCAACTCCCCCGAGGGAACCTCTACCAAAGAGGATTTCTACAACAATGGAGTACCTAACTCCTCTCTCAAACAAACACCTCCTCACACACGAGGAGTAGGCCCTTAGCCAATCAACCACAACAACAACAACACCTCTACCGAAGAGGCTCACAACCAATCTCAATCACCTCACACTTGAGGGATACAAACCAATCACCCGATCACCTCTACCTAAGAGGGATACAACAAGAATAAGGGTGTACAACTTAGAGGTTACAAACAACAACCTCAAAACTCTCTCTTTCTTCTTTTTCCACAAAACAAAGATCCTAATAGTTTAGGATAGTATGATATAGCTCAAGTGTGGAATCAAAGTGTTTTTGGAAACAAGCAACAAAGAAAAACTACTTGGGAAATCTCTTGTATAAGATAGAAAATGAAATACCAAATCAAAATCCCAAAACCTAGTTTTCTTTGATTTTTCAAAAACCCAAAACAAATGAAGATGAGAAGTTTTTGCACTTAAAACTCTTTTGAAAACTCTTTTAAACACTTCAGAAAACTGAAAATTTTTCTCTTAAAAAACTTGGCCAAAATCCCCAAAGAGATGGGGTTTATATAGCCCCTATACAAAACTAGCCGTTAGGCTGAGCTGGCAGTCTGACAGACTGCCGGTCGACCGGTCCGGTCGACCGCCAACGGTCAAAAATGTGACCGTTGGGCAATAGCGGTCGACCGGCCCGGTCGACCGAAACATCCTGAGAGCAGAACTCTCATCTCGGTCGACCGGCCCGGTCGACCGTCCCAGAGACTCCAAAACGTGCACAGACTTGTGCACGTCGGTCGACCGTCCCGGTCGACCGGTCGGCCTATGGTGCGATCGACCGGTCGGTCGACCGACTTGGCCTGTCAGCCAGTCCTCAGTTCTGCACAGATACGGGATTTGAAAATAGGTCTTTTCACTCAATAAAAATCCCATAAATTCACAGTAAATCTAAAAAATAGTTTTAATCACAATAAAAACTGTTTTCTAAAAATATGTTTTCTAAAACTTGTTTTATCATTTTACTTTGATAACCAAACTTGTGATAAAAATTTCAAGACATATATCAATCATATCAATTCATTTTTGTGTCTTGCCAATTTATCAAAAACAAAACTTGTATTTTATCAAACTAGAATTTTCCAAAACATGAATAGAATAGTCAAATAAGTTTGTCTAGCAAGTTTAAAGCATGTATGTATCTAGAACATATCTAATATACATAGGTATAAGGTAAACTTGTTTTGATCTATTATTCATGAAAACAAAAAACCAAATCATAAAACGTGTGTGATTTGTGCACTTGAGCATATCAACTAAACTAAGCTTTACAAATATGGATCTAAAACACAAACTCTAAACTAGATACCTAAGTCTTCTTGACGATCTTCATCTTCAAGTAGACTCGGTCCGAACTCTGTGATTCTCCAAGTGCAAAGGTATGATCTTTAAGTTTTGGCACCGGAATCATCATGAATAGCTTCTAATCATCTTGTTGAAGCTAATCACCAACCTAATATCCTGTTAATGATCTGAAACTTAGAAACACAAGAATATTAGTAATCATAACTACATGAGTGTTGATCATCATCAAAACTAGAGTGGAAGGCCATTGGGCCAACATAATTTAATCCTAATTTTTATCTTACTGAAATATGCATACTTTATACACTTACACACTTAGGATTCAAAACAAAGACTCTTGTGCCTTATAATTTTTTTGATATATATATATATAAAATAAACAAATCTAATTATTAATTAGCTAGGATTTGGCCTAAAGAAGCCTTGATATATACGCGAAAGGTAATTAGGTAAGTTTGAGGAAAAAAGAATAAGAAAAAATATATATATATATATATAATGTACTAACACATCTAATAGTCAATTAGTTAGGTATTAGGGCCTCAAGAAGTCTTGATACTTACACAAAAAAAATTAGATGAGTTATATATAATAATAATAAAAAGAAATGTTTAAAGAGCAGCGAAGTGTTAATACTTCAAACTTCTTTAGATACACACACACACACATAGAAGGCATAAGAGTTGAAGTTGAAGAATCCGAGTCAAAAATTCACGATTACAAAGATGCATATAACTTAAGGTAAAATAATAAATTAGATGAGAAATTCAATTTTAATCCTAGATTGATTACAAATTTTAAAATATAGACTTAGTATAGGAATGAATAATTTGGTGATCCTAAGACTTATAGATTATTTGATTTTACAAAAAATTTCAAATATTTTCTCAATTTTAAAAATATTTTCAAAAATACTAACATTTTGTTTTTCTTTCTTTTATGAATTTTGTGAGTGTAATCCACTGAAAACCCTCACGAGACAACACTCGTCCTCTAGGGGTAACCTAGATATTTAATGGCTTGCTGCACATGCTAAGTGCAACCGTGATTCCTACGAAAGTGAGTTAGTTTAGATTAGATTAGTTCTTTTCTTTTTGTTTCATAAGAGAACGAGTAAGAGATAGGCATGGGGTGTGATTGTTCGTAAAAAGTATGCATTTTTAGTCACATTTTCATATTTTTTTAATATTACTATTTGATTATTTTATTATTTAGTAATGTGCAGACCTCTATAATTAAAAAGAGCCCAAAAAATCTCAAAAGTTTAATAGAAACCCAAAAGCTCATCAAGCCCAAGTAAATTCAGAGAAAATCCTATCCAAATTCAGAGATAAAAGAGACAATCAATTTAAATCAAGTTGCTTGAGCTCCAAGTCAACGGTAAATGAGGAGAATTCAAGTTTAAATTCAGATTTATAGATAACTTGTTTCTAAGTTATCTAGAAAATAAGATTATTTAAATTGGAGTTCAAATGAAGATCTGAGGATATATCTCCAGATAAATGGACGAGATGAAGCACCCTATCTTTGCCGCGTTTTCTCCTGAAAAGCCGCAGAAACGCGACTTCTGGTGGTGTTCGACGTGGCGGTTTGGTGGGAGATTTACAGGGATTGTTACGTTCCGCTTTCCAAGATACGCTGGAGCGGAGACGCGACAAGAGTCGGTGACGCATAGACACAAGGAAAATATCTCATGTGTACGCGCTAAGCCTTAAGTAACTTGAACAAGTTACAAAAAATAAGCTATAATAAATCACGATCACTGTAATAACATATATAAATGTCCACACGTGATGTCATATAAATTAAGAACTGAAATAAAAGTAGAGTCTAATATATATAGGGAATCAAAAGGATAATAGAAGGAATAAAGAAAGGCATGCATGCCAGAACCAAAAAGAGAGAAACTCCAGCTCCTCACAACATGCACGAGCTAATCAACAACTGATAAATGAAATCACTCTCACAATATATCTGTCTCTATAATTGAATAACTAAATTAATCAAGATCATGAATACAGTCTACTGATTATCCTCGAGATCAACTAAGTCAACGGATATCGAAATCATAAAAAAATAATGGAACATCCTCAACCAAACATGAAATCTAAAAATGTCTACATCTGATACTCAACATCAATAAGATCATCAATCCACAGACAAACTATGTAAATCCGAAAATACTTACACCTATTAATCTAACTAAAACAATCATATCTAGATATTAATCAAGATCTAATGAAAATAATGTAAATCCAGATCAACTCCAATTAAGTCCATATAACAATCCAAGCATTAAGAAACCAATTTCTTAATAAAGTAAGATCATAATTAAACCGTCCTCAATATCCAAATAATTCTTATTTGAATAATCACCAATTAAACAGACATCATATCTGATAAATACTCCACATAAAATATACTATCTATCCACAAACACGAACTAGGCCAATCACTAGATAGAGTCAAGTCACAGTCTAAGATATTCCATAACTAGTCCTGAATCAAATATGACAAACAACTACATATGAAATGATGCAGAAATACTCGAATAAACTTTACAAATAAAGTGAATACTCACCGATACCACATGAAATGATACAAACAACTATACTAATAAAATAAGTCAAATGCTCACATGAAATGATACGAGTATTCATACAACAACTATTAACAATGGTGAATAAGTAATAACACAAAAGCATACATTCACATGAAATGCTGCGGTTTCGGGCCCGAATCGCCGTCTGGTCTGTACTGCACGAACCATTACAGATCTCCGAATCATCTCGTGTATCGTCTTCTTCAAATTACCTGGCGTATCGGCACTCTGTGAACACGAATCTGGATTGAGTCCGCGTCTTCTGCTACTGGATTCCAATTGCACAATCAGATCTGAACGCTGCAACACGCAACTAACACACATGTTTACATATACAGACACACACACACTAACACACACATTGCACACTATACATACACACACATTCTCATGCACATACCCACGCTTACATTAACACACACACATTAACACACAACCACATGAAATACAGAGAATGAGTGAGACAAAGAGCAAAAGAAGCAGAAGATAAGAGGGAGGAAACTCACGTAACCGGAGATGGGTTCGACAATGGGAGCAGCGCGGGTCATGCTCAGAACCGACGACTGACGACAGAGGTGATGATGCAGCGCAGGTGGGTTGTCATGGCTAGAGGCGAGTTAGCGCGGCATGCTGGAGAGCATGGAGGTTCAAGGGGGTTATGGCGCATGGTCGGTTGAGGACAAGTGGCTGAGGGAATAGATGGGTGGAGCTTGCGCGCTACTAGAGGTGATTGGTGAATGGGTGCTCGGCGGAGGCGTAGGGGTGCTCCGCTAAGCAGCCAAGGAGGGTAGCGAGTGGCCGAGGGGTTCGCAGTGTGTAGGAGGAATAGCGGAGCTGGATTCGGCCAGAGGGCATGGAGTTCGACAGCGCACGAAAGGAGGTAGGGGTGATGGAGTTGCGACCTGGGGGCTGCGGGGATCACGGCCATAGGGTTCCCACAGTTGTGTATGGGCTTGGGGCTCGCGACATGGGAGGATGGGTAGAGGTGGGAGCTCCGGGGACGACCAAGGCAGAGGACTCACGGTGGCCTTGTAGTAGAGCACGGAGAAGAAGAAGGTGGACTCAGGTGTGGCCAGCCTAGGAGGTGCTCGGGTGAAGATTAGCGACTTGAGAGAGGGATGAAGGAGGAGAAGATTTATGAAGTGGATTAGGGTTAGGTTTTAGGATTAGAAAGAGATTATATGTAGAAGGGGTTATTGGGTTTGAGGGTATGGTTTAAGGATTAATGGGTATGGATAATGGGTAATGGGTAGAGAGAATGAGTATAAGATTTGAGTTAGGATTAATGGTTATAGGTAAATAGGGTTGATGGCTATAAGGTTAGCCAATAAACACAATAATAATTAACAATGCTATTATCAAAATAAATAAAATAATACTAACACAAATAATAATTAGTAATACTAATTACAATAATAATAACAACACAATAATAGTATAATTAACATATCAACAATAATAATTAACAATAATATCATACTGAAATATTATTGAATACCACTAATAATAATAACAACAATAATATTAATCATAATTAACAATAACAAAATTAATAATACTAATAATGATAATTATCAATAATAATAACAACAATAATATTAGCAATAATATTAATAATAATTAAGAATAATAACAATAATAATAATAATCACAATGAAATAATATTAGTAACAAAACTACTACTAATAATAACAATAGTAATAATAATAATTAGTAATTAAAAATATTAATAAATCGTAATAGTAAAATATATATATGAAATCCAAATTAAAATTAATCTTTTCGAAATAATTTGTATATTTAATAATAATAAAAAATAAGTGAAACCAAATAAATATTTAAAAATATATACAAATATCGTATTATTAACTAAGGATATTACATTCTACCCACCTTGCAAAAATTCGTCTCCGAAATTACAATAAGGCAGGGAACGATAAAAGAATAAAAGTCAAGTAAGAAGATATCGAGCTTCCACATCACTTTTCTGCGCATCATGGGTTCACCATGCTTCTGCTGCGCTACTCTGATTCTGCTACCAGCTTCAACATGGAGTAACTAATTCTAAAAGATAAAAATCAGGGAAATAGAATTGAGAGTGATAATGAGAATCAAGATGGAAGTCCAAATCACTCTAGAAGAAGAGTAGAAATTAGAGATATCAAAAGACTCAAGAGATAGATTTTCAAAAGAAGGACATTCAATTTTCAAATGGACGCAATAACATAATGTGAATATTATATACATTGCAGTGTATATAAAAGTTATTTCAAGTTACCGATAAGAACTTGATCTTCTTGTGAAAAGATAAAGTAAAAAAGTTAAGATCGAAAGTTGAAAATTGGTTCTGATACCAAGAAAATCCTGTCGCACCCTTCTTCCCATGATAAGCTGGAGCGGAGACGTGACGAGAGTCGGCGACGCATGTACGCAAGAAAAATAGCTCACGTATATGCGCTAAGCCTAAGTAACCCGAATAAGCTACAAAAAATAAGCTACAATAAATCATGATCACTGCAATAACACAAATAGATTTTCACACATAATATTATATAAATCAAGAACTGAAATAAAAGTAGAGTTTGATATATATAAAAAAATTAAAAGAATAATAGTAGGAATAAAGAAAGGCAAGAATACTAGAACCAAAAAGAGAGAACTCCAGCTCCTTGCAACATATACGAGCTCATCAACACCTGATCAATGAAATCACTCTCACAATATATCTATCTCTTTAACTGAATAACTAAATTAATCAAGATCATGAATACAATATACTGGTTATCCTCGAGATCAAATAAGTCAACTGATCTGAAATCATAACGAAATAATGGAACATTCTCAACCAATAAGAAATCTAGAAACGTTTACATCTGATACTCAACATCAATAAGATCATCAATACAGACAAACTAATCTGTAAATCTGAAAATACTTAAAACTATTAATCTGACTAAAACAATTATATCTAAATATTGATCAAGATTCAATGAAAAGAATATAAATCTCAGATCAATTTCAACCCCAACTACGTCCATATAGCGATCCAAGCATCAAAAAATTCAATCTCTTAATAAAGTAAGATCATAATTAAACCATCCTCGATATCCAAATTAATTCTTATCTGAATAATCACCAATTGAACGGACGTCCGATAAATACTCTACATAAAATATACTATCTATCTACAAACACGAACTAGGCCAATCACTAGATCGAGTCAAGTCACAGTCTAAGGTATTCCATAACTAGTTCTAAATCAAAAGTGGTAAACAATTACACATGAAATAATGCAGATAAATGCTCGAATAAACTATACAAATAAAGTGAACACTCACCGATACCACATGAAATGATACGAACAACTATACCAATAAAATAAGTCAAATGCTCACATGAAATGATATGAGAAATCATACAACAACCATTGACAATGGTAAATAAGTAATAACACAAAAGCAAACACTCACATAAAATGATGCGGTTCCAGGCTCGAATTGCCGTCTGGTCTGCACTACACGAACCGGTACAGATCTCTGAAGCATCTCATGTGTCAATCTTTGAATCACCTAGCGTATCGGCACTCTGCGAACACAGATCCGGATTGGGTCTGCGTCATTTGTTACCAGATTCGGATTGTGCAATCAGATCTGAAATGCAACCAACACACACATTACAGATACACACGCATACACTAACATACACATTGCACACTATACACACATTCTCATATACATACCCACGCACACATTAACACACACACACATTAACACACAACAACATGAAATATAGAGAAGGAGCGAAATAAAAAGTAAAGGAAAAGAAGAGGATAAGAAGGAAACTCACGCAAACGGAAATGGGTTCGGCAATGGGAGCAGCGCGGGTGGTGCTCGGAACTGATGAGCGATGGTAGAGGTGATGATGCGGTGCAAGTGGGTTTGCCGCGACTGGAGGCGAGTTAGCGTGGCTCACTGTAGAGCATGGAGGCCCAAAGGGGGTGATGGCGTATGGCTGGCTGAGGAGATGTGGCCAAGAGAACACATGAGTGGAGCTTGCACTGCTGGAGGTGATCAGTGGACGGGTGATCGGCGGAAGCGTGGGGGTGCTCCGCTGGACAATCAAGGAGGGCAGTGAGTGGCCGCGGGGCTCGCGATGTGTAGGAGGAAGAGCGGAGCTGGATTCGGCCAAAGGGCATAGGGTTGGGTAGCTCGCGAGAGGAGGTTGGGGTGATGGAGTTGCAGCTTGGGGACTGCGGGGCTCATGGTCATGGGGTCCCACAGTTGTGCTTGGGCTTGGGGCTCGCGACATGGGGGGATGGGTGGAAGTGGGACTGCTCCGAGGATGACTATGGCGAAGGACTCACGATGGCCTTGTAGTGGAGCACGGAGATGGAGAAGGTAGACTCGGGTGTGGCCGGCGAAGGAGGTGCTCGGATGAGGATTGGCAGCTGAGAGAGGGATGAAGGAGGAGAAGATTTATGAAGTGGATTAGGGTCAGGATTTAGGATTTGAAAGAGATTATATATAAAAGAGTTTATTAGGTTTGAGGGTATGGGTTAAGGGTTAATATGTTTGGATAATGGGTAATAGGTAGCAAGAATGGGTGTAGGATTTGGGTTAGGACTAATGGGTATAGGTAAATAGGCTGATGGCTATAAGGTTAACCAATAAACACAAATAATAATCAACAATATTATTATTAAAATAAATAAAATCATATTAACACAAATAATAATTAGTAATACTAATTAATAATAAATCATAATAGTAAAATGTATATATATAAATCCAAATTAACATTTAATCTTTCCTAAATAATTTGTATATTTAATGATAATAAAAAAATAAGTGAAACCAAATAAATATTTTTAAATATCGTACAATTAACTGGATATTACAGGGACTCTACCACTAAAATCTCTTATAAATAGGGAGGCAGAGCAACAAAGCAGAGGCATCTGAGAAAATCAAGTTTAGGATTTTCTTTAGATCTTTTTCTTTCTAAATTTTTATTGTATTTTCAAGTTTTTTACTTTGGAGAAGAGGATTTGTAAAGAGAAGAAGGCTTTTGTACTAAACCAGTGACAATTCAATAAAAGTTCTTATTTTCTTCCAATAACTCTTTTGTTCTTTTAATTTTGTTCTTCAATTCTTTTTTGCTTTATTTTATGCATCATTTAATCACCATGCATAGTTTAATCATGAATATGAGTAACTAATTCTCTTCGTAGTTCGTTAATCTCTCCACCTACTAAGTCTTGTTCTATAAGATGAATTGATTGAATTCTATGTCTTTTTGAGACCCTAAGGTTAAGTTAAGATTCTTGAAGATTAGTACTGAATTAAGTTAAATCAATTTTAGGGTTATACTATTTAATGGTTATTCTAGTTTTATGCTTAGATACTTTGATAGCTTAATGTTAAGTCTAAAATAAATTTTTATGCTATATTTAGATACTTTGATATACTAATGTTTAATTTTATCTAGTATACTTTCTATCTTACTCCTCTTGCTTGAATTTGAACAACATACTAGAATCAATCTTTCTAGGTTCAAGATGATGATTATTATTCGTAGACTAATGTTTAGTTGTGGTAGATGATTAGTGAGTTATGATATCTCTTTTTATTGAATCAATTCTTTTATAACCATCATCTTTATTTCCAAGTTATACATAGAGAAACTGTATCGAAATGTTTCCATCATATCTCTTTCTGTGGATTGACTCGTTTAGCTCTTTACATCAGATTAATTGCGAGAAAACAGAGAAACTTCTTAACTTTGATCTTTCCTTTTTACTCTCCTATCTGTCAATCATAGGGCCTTGAGTTCCTAAAGCCTGTTGGCCCAAAGGCCCATCACTCTAGTTTTGATGATGATTAACTCATATAATTATAATACTAATGATCTTGTGTTTAAATTAGTCTCAGATATTTGATCAAGATCTTAGTTGGTGTTTAGCTTCAACAAAGGATTTAAAGTCAAGTTTTGGAGCTAGCACGTGTTGATTCAAGAGCTTGTGCATCAAAACCACATCAAGTACTTGATTGAGGCTAAACCTGCACAAAAAATACGAGATTACAGAACTTAAAACAATATGTGCAAGTGCTCAATTCTTCCGCTATAGCAAGTGGCTATGCGGGTCGTGATCCACAAGGAGGGTTTGCGATGGAAGCTTTTACGGTTCTTTATTGAAATCGTTAAGAAAACAAAAGAAAGTTCTTCTCTGTTTTTAAAGTTAAGAAAATGGAAAAGAAAGTTGTTAAAGTTAAGAAGAAAGCGGGAGATGAAGAAGGTGGAAAATCAGAAAACGATAAAAAGCGACTATGTACAAATGGAATGAGTGGAGAAGAAAGAATGAAAATGGTTTGGAAGAAGTGGTGTTTGTGATTTACTTTACAGAAATGAAAGAAAGAAATAAAAAAAGTTACTTACCTTCTTTTAGTCAAATGCTTACCTTGAGATCTTAGCTACGAAGTTACCTTGAATTAGAGGCATTCAGCGCATAGCCCATAAGATTTGAGTGTTGGTCTTCATCCACATTACATCATCAAGACTACTTCAAGAATGAAATGATACAGAGAGAGACTCTACTCCATCGTCATGAGCTATCGATGGCACTCGCAATGGCAAGGCTCTTTCGATGCTTCTAGACTCACTTGGAAGACGATTGTACGAAAAAGAAGAGTAAAATAAAAAAGAAGAAGAAGAAGAAGACTAAATAGAAGTACATACACAAAAAGAACATCGATTCGATTCCATTACAATCAAGAAAAGAAATAAGTCTTACACCGGTGTCACTCCAGCTCAAGCTTCAGTCTTGTTCTTCGATGCAAGTCGATCTCCTCTGAATTACATAAATGAAACCTAAAATTACATAAAAAGAAAGACTAAAAACCTAAACTAAGAAATGAAAACTAAGCTAAATCCTAATCTCTGCATTCCCCTTTTTCAGTGCAGCAAATGGCCTTTTATAGGCAAATACCCAACCACCAAGATCCCGGGGAGGTCGGGGGAGCAAACGCTCCCCCTAACTCCCCAAGATTGCCGCAAAAACGCGGCTTTTGCCGCGTTTTTGCGGCATTAGTGTGGCCAGGTGGCCACATCAAGAGGGGGGTGGCTCCTGGTTTGAAGTGGGGCTCGTATCTCCTGCTGGTTTTCTTGTTGCTTCTTCAACCGCTGACTGAATCGGCTTTTGATTTTCTAGCTTCGATTCCTCGATTCAAGGAGAGTTTTTCTCAACCCCTTGATATGCCAAGATATAGCCCAGATTTCTTCACTTCGAATTTATTCTGAATTAATTCAGAATAAAGTGGGCTTTTGGGCTTGTTCTTCTTTTATTCCTTTGAGCATTTGGGCCTACATTTAGCAAAGAAAAAAGACACTTATTAATATCATTTATTAGCAAACAGTATGGTAAAGTGACAACATAAATGCAATGTATGTGGCAAATCACACCCCCACACTTATCTTTTGCTCGCCCTCGAGCAAAACATTAGACTAACTCGAATCAATTATTAGACCACTTTCGCAGGTCACTCGATTGCACTGAGCATGTGCAATAAGCCGTTAAACCTCTAGGTCACCCCTAGAGGACGAGTTTTGTCTCGTGAGGGTTTTCAGCGGATTACACCCACAAAATCCAAAAAGGAAGAGAAAGGTTAGTATTTTCGAAAAGCATTTGAAGGAGAAAAATATTTGAAATATGATTGTAAGATCTAAGCAATCTATAAGTTATAGGAAACCCGAATTTTTTTATTCCTAAACTTAGTCTCTATTCAAAAATTTGTTATCAATCAAAGTAAGGAGTCAAATTGTACTTCTCATCTAGTCTATTACTTTACCCTAAGTCATATGCACCTTGTGACTGTGAAAATTTTGACTAAGGGTTCATTAACTCTAACTCTTATGCCTTACTTATTTATATATATACTTTTACTTTTTTTTTTTGTGGTATCATTCCTTAGTTCTATTAGGCTTTCTAATCTGCCCATGTAACGAGCCTCTAATCGATGACTCCCAAACCAAACGGTCTTAGGGCACCAGGTGAGAAGACACCCCTAGGACTTAAGGACTCGAGCAGACAAGGCCACAAAACTAAGGATTTTATTATATGAACCTCTTTTAGGCGTGAATACTCATGCTTTATTAGGCACAGACACCCAGCTTAATCAGAGGATCTAATCATCTTTCGCATAAATACTAAGGCTTGCTTAGGCCAAAGCACCTAGCTAATCAATAATTAGACTTATTCATTTTTTTTTTCAAACTTATCTAATTATCTTTCGCATAAATACTAAGGCTTGCTTAGGCCAAAGCACCTAACTAATCAATAATTAGACTTATTCAATTTTTTTTTTTATATATATATATTTTTTATAAGGCATAAGAATCTTTGTTTTTGAACCCTAAGTGTGTAAGTGTATGAAGTATGCATATTTCATCAAGGTAAAGATCAAGACTAAATTACTTTGACAAATTATCTTCCTAACCCTAAAAATCAAACAAATTATCTTCTTTTGACCAAGTATAAGAAATCCTAATTTGGATTTTCCTATTCCTTAAAATTAACTTAATTTCTTACAAAAATAAGTCAAAATATTGTTTCTATTTTTCAAAAAGTTTTTAAAAGTAAAGAAAAATGTTAATTTTTTTTTTGTTTTTTAAATAAAAAAATTATGTTAGACCCTCCCCCACACCTATCTCATGCATTGTCTTCAATGTATGAATTAATGCACAGATGCATGAAAAAGACGAAAGGGAAGGAAAATGTTACCTTAAGTGGTGGTTACGGTGGTGGTCTGATTGGTCCACGAAACGCGGCCCAATCAACTTTTCTTGGGTCTCGGAGGAACCCACCAAAAGTATCTTTAATATAACCCATTAAAAAGATGAATCCATAAAGGATCTTTATTAAATATTTAACCCCATCTAATTTTCATATTCCATAACTAATTTCGGAGTCAAATTTGTCAACCACCTCGTCCCAGAATGGAGTATGAAATGATAGAACGGTTGACTTGGACTCAGGAAGGACAGGAACTAATACCGACTCGGGAAGGTGACTTAAGTCAAGTAAAGGTTCAGGAGTCGAAATTGGTTCAAGACGCGGGTCCAAGTCAAGAAATTGAAACTCTAGTCCACATGTATTTTCTAACAATGGAATGTGACCTAATTTTGGTGATTCCAGTTCAGGAATGATAGGTGGAGGAATCAAAACTGACTCTAAAATAATACTCAAGTTTGGTAACACAACAGGAGTCAATATTGATTCAGAAAGTTGAACTGGATCACATATGTGAGAATCTAGGTCACATATCTCATTGAGTTCAATATCAAAAAATGGAGAACTTGCCAATTTATCCATGGGATTTTCAAAATTGTATAATTGGTCAAGTTCAATATGATCCTCAAAGATGGGTGATTCAATTTCATTATGAATTGGTACAGGATCCAATGTTGACTCTGGAAAAAATATTGAAGTCAGGTAAAGATACCGGAGTCATTATTGAATCAGGAAATAAAATTGAATCACTAAGTTCTAGTTCATGATCATATTCATCTTCAAGTTCTATTTCAGGCAAGGGATAACTTGCCAAACTATCAATTTTATTTGGAGTTTGGGCAAGTTCAAAAAGTTGTTCTGACATAGAATCTTGATTTCCAAAACTACATGACTCATCGGCTCTAACAGAATGGTAAGTGACATCAGGACGGTGGGAACGTAGAGATTCGACCATCATATCTATGTCACGATTTCTAACATTTTGAGCATGAGTCATGGCTTCTAGCATCTTTTCATAGTTGATGGGTTCATTGTCTTGTTGAAAAGATGAAGAGTTTTTTGGAAGTGGTATTGAAATTGTGAGTCCATCAGATTTTGTGATTGTTGTTTGGACTCACGCATACTCCGTTCCAAAATTGATGGTTTCTTATTTTGGACGGGTGGAACTGAGTATGACTCTTGAAAATATTGTGGACTAGGTGGAGAAGGAGGACAAGGTGGTTGGAAATTATGCTCGGGGGAGGAATCCCCACTGACTCGGTGAAGAGTTGAAGTCATTATGGAAATTATAGTTATTAGATGGGGGGTATGGGTCATATTGATTCGGATAAGACCAATCCGGCACACTAGGTTGGTCAAAGTTATGATATGCCGGGTTGGTAATATCCGAAAATGAAGTCGGTGTGTAATATGGATTATTATTGTAGTTGAAAAATTATTATTATAGTCCATATCACACAATAGAATACAAACAAAGAAAAAACAAACAAATAAACAAACAAAAAAGAAAAAATTCTAGCCTAAGTTAGGGTAAACTTAGGACCTAGACGACTCCTAACTGGTTAGACTATCCACGGGAGGTCTAATGTAGACTTTAACCACAAGCTAATCAGCCAGGTCAGGGCAAGGTTGGTGGGAGGTTTTCCGTCAAAGACGTTCCTTAATTAAATAACCACCAACCTTCGGGCTTTCGGCCCTCAATCCCTTTCCTAGACACTGATTTTGCAGGAGTTAGATTCCAACATTTTTCCCCCTTAGGATAATCTCCTAATTGAGTCCGAGATGTCCCTAGGGCCAACGTCTACTCAATTTTAGTTAGGCTTGGGTTAGTGAGTGCTTGGAATCTGATTTTTGGCTAAGGAAGGGTGATTAAATCCCCACCTTATCTTGTTATGGGTTAGTGCCCTTAAGATGATTTTGTGCAAGGTGTGCAAGATAAAAAAAGTAACATTCAAAAGCAAATATCACCCAAGAATGTTTCCTATGCTATATGCTATGCTTACATACCTTGTCTCCAGCACTCTTCAACAGTAAAAAAAATAAATGAATTGAAAAGAACGCGTGCCTAAAATGCAAACGTCTAATCAATTTTTAACTTTTGCAACAAACTTTTTACTGTTGATTATTAGCAAGTTTTTGTGATGGCATATAAGAAATAAATAATTGCAGAAAACTATAATTTGCAAAGCTAGCAGCCCTGCAAAAATCTGTTAGTAGTCAACTCGTCCTTGCCGCGGATCCGCGGCTTTTGCCGTGGAAATGCGGCAATTCAGAAGGCCCTTGGTCTCTGCTTTCTATAGCAAAGGCCCAAGGCCACTTATATGTTACTGCAACCTTAAATTTTAGCTTTGCTTGCCCTGAACCTGCAACCGAGAAGAAAATTCGTTTAGTTCTAAAAAAAATTCAGATTTCAAAAAAAAAAAAAAATTCAGATTTCAATAAAAACATGTTACCCTCCCCGGCAACGGCGCCAAAATTTGATTGAGGCTAAACCTGCACAAAAAATACGAGATTACAGAACTTAAAACAAATATGTGCAAGTGCTCAATTCTTCCGCTATAGCAAGTGGCTATGCGGGTCATGATCCACAAGGAGGGTTTGCGATGGAAGCTTTTACGGTTCTTTATTGAAATCGTTAAGAAAACAAAAGAAAGTTCTTCTCTGTTTTTAAAGTTAAGAAAATGGAAAAGAAAGTTGTTAAAGTTAAGAAGAAAGCGGGAGATGAAGAAGGTGGAAAATCAGAAAACGATAAAAAGCGACTATGTACAAATGGAATGAGTGGAGAAGAAAGAATGAAAACGGTTTGGAAGAAGTGGTGTTTGTGATTTACTTTACAGAAATGAAAGAAAGAAATAAAAAAAGTTACTTACCTTCTTTTCGTCAAATGCTTACCTTGATATCTTAGCTACGAAGTTACCTTGAATTAGAGGCATTCAGCGCATAGCCCATAAGATTTGAGTGTTGGTCTTCATCCACATTACATCATCAAGACTACTTCAAGAATGAAATAATACAGAGAGAGACTCTACTCCATCGTCATGAGCTATCGATGGCACTCGCAATGGCAAGGCTCTTTCGATGCTTCTAGACTCACTTGGAAGACGATTGTACGAAAAAGAAGAGTAAAATAAAAAAGAAGAAGAAGAAGAAGACTAAATAGAAGTACATACACAAAAAGAACATCGATTCGATTCCATTACAATCAAAGAAAAGAAATAAGTCTTACACCGGTGTCACTCCAGCTCAAGCTTCAGTCTTGTTCTTCGATGCAAGTCGATCTCCTCTGAATTACATAAATGAAACCTAAAATTACATAAAAAGAAAGACTAAAAACCTAAACTAAGAAATGAAAACTAAGCTAAATCCTAATCTCTGCATTCCCTTTTTCAGTGCAGCAAATGGCCTTTTATAGGCAAATACCCAACCACCAAGATCCCGGGGAGGTCGGGGGAGCAAACTCTCTCCCTAACTCCCCAAGATTGCCGCAAAAACGCGGCTTTTGCCGCGTTTTTGCGGCATTAGTGTGGCCAGGTGGCCACATCAAGAGGGGGGTGGCTCCTGGTTTGAAGTGGGGCTCGTATCTCCTGCTGGTTTTCTTGTTGCTTCTTCAACCGCTGACTGAATCGGCTTTTGATTTTCTAGCTTCGATTCCTCGATTCAAGGAGAGTTTTTCTCAACCCTTTGATATGCCAAGATATAGCCCAGATTTCTTCACTTCGAATTTATTCTGAATTAATTCAGAATAAAGTGGGCTTTTGGGCTTGTTCTTCTTTTATTCCTTTGAGCATTTGGGCCTACATTTAGCAAAGAAAAAAGACACTTATTAATATCATTTATTAGCAAATAAGTGTGGTAAAGTGACAACATAATGCAATGTATGTGACAAATCAGTACTCAAGAGGAGTCTAACTCATTGGATCAAGGTTTGGACCAAGTCAAGAAGAAGAAGAAGACCTTCAAGAGAAGACTTGTGTCTAGATTTGTTTGTAATAAGATTTTGTTTTTAGATAAAATGTAAAGGATAGATTAGTTGGTGGATTACTCAAGTTCATATACACTCACACACAAGATTTGTTTGTGTTTCATTAAGAGTTTTTATTTTGAAAAATACCGGTTTGATTTTTAAGCTTCAAAATATACACGTGTTTTATCAAAACCTCATTTTAGAGCTTAATGTCAAAAATATAGATATTTCATCATATATGTGTAGTGGATCATATCCATACATACTAAGCTTCAAAAGTGTTTAGAATATTTTATTTTTATATTTGGAGGAGTTTGGAAAAATCGGTTTTCAATTTGGAAAAATCATTTTGGAAAAATACAGATTTTTGTTTAAGGCAAAACTTTCATATTACAAAAATAGTTCAAAATATTTGTAACATGTTTTGATTTTCAGGCAAACATGTTTATATATCAAAGTATATCACTGAACTTATTTTTGTAGATTTTTAGAGAATTTATGAGATATTATTGAAGGTAAAAAGCCAAGTTTTTAATCCCTGAATTTTGCTGGACTGGCCTTCTGCCGGTCGACCAGACGGTCGACCGATACAGAAGTCGGTCGACCGCTCCGGTCGACCGACGTGCACAAGCATGCACAGCTTGGGCCGGCCGACCGCACGGTCGACCGCCAGAGAGTCTCTACTCTCTGGAAATGGCCAGGTCGACCGGGCGGTCGACCGCTGGGTCATTTGCCAGGCAACGGTCGACCGGCCGGTCAACCACTGTCACAACGGTCAAAAATCTGACCGTTGGCCGATCGACTGGGCGGTCGACCGCCAACAGTCTAGATTGCTGACTAGGCCTCCAACGACCATATTTTGGAGCCTATTTATATGGGTTCCCTTAGACTATTTTCTACAAGATTTCAAGTAATTTTTTGAGCTAGTTTTTCATACACTTCTAAGTGTTTATCTCCACTTATTTTAGAGCCAAATACTTCCATATCAAAAGGAGAGTTTTTCAAGAGTGTTTGCAAAAGTAATTTCTTGAGTTTTTCACCACCAAATCAATCCTTATTTTTCTCACATACACTTGAGCTTTCCATTGTCATATCTATCCTAATAGAAGAGTTGTTGTGAGAGTGATTTTAGGTGATCAAAGTGTTTAGATCACCAAAGTGTTCATTCTTGTTTTGAGGAGGCGGACTTTCGGGTTCGCGTTGTTTCGAGTTCTAGTGAGAGCTCGGTGTAGAGGTGCAGCCTCGACAAGCAAGTGTGATTGTGGTGTGTAGTTCTTGTGGGAATAAGAGAGGGACTAGTGAGTCCAAGGAGTTCTAGTGTGAACTCATTGTAGGTGTTGCGGCACCAAGTGATCCGGTGGGATCGTTTATAGTAGAAATCCTTCATAGTGTTGAAGGCGGGGACATAGAGCAAGGGTGCTCGAACCTCGAAACAAATCTCTAGTGTTTGTGATTGCTCTCTCTATCTCTCACTTGTGTTTATATCTTGCATGCTTACATTACCTTTATCTTTACTTGCTTGACATACTTGTGCTTAATTGTTATATGCTTGGGGATTGTTTGCTCACACTTGTATTCAACCAAGAGAGCCATAGCGGTACCTCAACTCTTATCTAGAGGAATCTTGAGGAGTTAGTCTAGAGCCCTTCACCGGGATTTCGGCTACATTCTTAGGTTATACTTGGTGTGTCTAACTTAATAGTTTTTAGTTTGCATAAATAGTTTTAATTCCGCATTAATTCACCATTAGATTAGCCAGTCACCTATTCACCCCTAAGGTGATTATAATTGGTATCAGAGCCTCGTGCTCTTGATTTGTCTCTAACAACTTAGAGTTAAAGATCCTCATTTATAGCTAATCACAATATTTGTACACACATATGGATTTCATGTCACCTCCCACTTTTGATATTCTTAACATCCAAACTTGGAAGGTTAAGATGTCATTGTACCTCAAAGCCTTAGGAATTCATGTTTATTTTGCCACTATTAAAGATTCAAATTATTTAAATGGCAAATATCTAGAGGCTAAGACAAAAGCTATCCATGCTTTAAAGTCAACCCTAAATGATGAATATTTATCTAGAGTTTCTAACTTTGATTCGGGTTTTGTAGTATGAAATACTATAGTCTCCCTTGGCGAACAAAAGTAATATTATGCAGGGAGCGACTCAGATATGAAAGTAATACTTCCAACTTGTGCTACATGGTCCAAGTGGATAACCCCCTTGAGGTAAACTTCGAATCCGAACTAGAAGAAGATATTGACATGTCTTATGATGAGCTTGAATCTTTTTGTCAACAACTTCTTGAAAAATATGAGTCGCTTAAAAAGGATAATAAGAAAATGAAAAATAAATTTGATTCCTTGTTAAAGGAAAAGATTCTTTTCAAAATAAATTGGAATGCATTTCAAAAGAAAATGATATGTTAAAAAAGGATAATATTTTCTTGACTTCTCAATTAAATGATCTTTGTGAAGGAAATACTTCTTTGAAAAATAAGATTGTTTTGGTGAAAAAGAAAAAAATTGCTTTAAATGAAAATAACTCTTTGAAAAGAAAAATTGTTGAAAAAGAAAAGAAAAGTGTTTCTAAAAAGAAAAGGAATGTTGATTCTCATTCTCACCATGCTTTTCATGCTACTATCAATAAAATGAGATTAAATTTTTGAAAAATAGAATAGATTATTTGAGCTCAACTTTGAGTAATTGTGCATTCAATCATAATAGATTAGAAACCTTATTTCAAAAGAAATAAGGTCCACATGTACATGCACATCACCCACGGTGCACATATGCACACTTTGCCCATCATGATCACACTCACCCTCATGTGCATTCTAGAGTGTACAAATGTACACATTGCGGCCGCAAAGGCCATTTAGCAAAGTTTTATTTTGATAAGATAAACCATATTAATTTTGCTAATAAAAATGTTTGAGTTCCGAATAAGACTAACTCCCGTGGACCCAACGAAAATGGGTACCAAAATCCTCACCTCTTGTGTTTGATGTAGGTGTGGGATCTCACATGACGGGAGAGGGTTGGTGCCTTAGTGGTGGATGCATGGGCTTGATGGACATTACAAATTGATGCACCGCTATCAAGAAAGTTTGGTGGGAAGACCACCATATTTTGGAGACTTAGAGTATAGTTCTTTGGTTTGGTAACTATCTCTAAACTCCTATTTTAGTTTACATGCTTCTACTTAGATAATATTTTTTGGTTTTGTGCTTATTGTGGTAATACTTATTTAGATGTATTTTTTGTCAAAACTTATATATATACTTGTATAAGTAGTGAGCAACATTTGATTCTTATATGTTTGTACTTTATTGCTCATTTGTACTCATTACATGTACATGTATAACCTAGTTTTGATGATTTCCTCATTTATACTTGTTTTGCATATTTTTTGTTTTGCTTCATGTATATGTAATTGTTGTTCAAAACTAATAAATATACATGTATACCCTTGAGTCACTTGCTTCATACAAATACTATTATGGACTCTTTTTATGTTTAGGATATGTATGTATATTGTTAGTTTTGATAAATCATATATATAACTTGAAGTTTGTTCTTAAATGAAAAATAAATTTTTATGATTTTCATATTTATTTGATAAAAAGATATTCATGTTTATTTTGAGCCTCATTGACTATTTTATGAATATACTATTCACATGATTGTACACTCACATTGTTTCTTTGTTTACTCATGATTTTATTTCATGAGCACATTTTTTAGCTTTATAGATTTCGAGTGTTAACTTTTGTGTATTTAGTACAATTCATAAGATATATATGATTTGTTTTCATATTTAAAGGACCTTTAACTAGTTTTTTAAAAAATTACTTTAAACTAGTTAGTTATTCTTCAATTGGTAGAGTTTTCATATTTTGCAAAATATTTTTCAAACTCTTATTTTTCAAAGCCCCTACCAACCCTTTAAAGGGCGGATAGATGGGCGACCATGCCTTGTATGTTCAAATTAAATATTTTTTATCATGTGCATGAAAATGGTGGATGTTTATGAGTTATACACTTGATTCTCATCATATTTTTAATTGGTATCACCATTGATTTTTTTTGTATACTCATATTTTTGTTTTCTATATATGTATGCTTCAAGTTTCAAATAATATCAATTTCTATTGGTATTTTTATTTTCATACATATATATATGATTTGATTGTGCTTGTTTTACAATAGTCATTACATGTTTAAAGCACAAATTATGTTTATGCTAAGTTTGACTTAAATCTTGATTTTAATTGATATCTCATTTGGCATTTAAATAAGCTTATGCATATTTTCAATTGGTATTTTTTATTAAAATTTACAATATACTTTATTTGGTATCAATATGTTTCGATTGGGTTTCGATTTAAATTGGTGTCAAAAATATTTTGTTATGTATTGCCTATATGCAAGGGGAGCTTAACATCTCTTCTATATATAGATTCATGTTGAGTATATCTTATATTGAGGAGCTTGACATCTCTTCTTTATGTGATACAAGTGCGTAGGGGAGCTTAACATCTCCACTTATGCATTGTATATTATACTTTATGTGAGTTAAGGTTTTGTCATCCGTTCTTCATGTAAGGCATGTATGCAGGGGAGCTAACTTTACATCTTCCTCTTCATGAATGTATATCGCATATATATATATATATATATATATATATATATATATATATATATATATATATATATATATCATTATTGTTGATTTATTTTCACCCCTTTGTTGATGATTGACAAAAGGGGGAGAACGATTTTGAGTTTAAGTTGAGTTTATATATGCATATTTACAGTTTGAGTTTATGTTTATACAAAAAGAGGGAAAATGATTTTGAAAGTTTAAACAAAAAGAGGGAGAAAAGTGTTTGGGAAAAGGATTTTTGACTTATGCATGTTTCTCTCACCTTGTTTATGCATATATATTTGTTTAGTTTTATGTACTTCATTGCAATATCTATTTGTTTATTGTTATGCATGAATTAATAGGGAGCTTCTATGAAACTTGACTTTAATCCATGCATATATAACTCCATGAGTTTTGTCATCATCAAAAAGGGGGAGATTGTTGGCCCAAAGGCCCATCACTCTAGTTTTGATGATGATTAACTCATGTAGTTATAGTACTAATGATCTTGTGTTTAAATTAGTCTCAGATATTTGATCAAAATCTTAGTTGGTGTTTAGCTTCAACAAACGATTTAAAGTCAAGTTTTAGAGCTAGCACGTGTTGATTCAAGAGTTTGTGCATCAAGACCACATCAAGTACTCAAGAGAAGTCTAGCTCATTGAATTAAGGTTTGAACCAAGTCAAGAAGAAGAAGAAGACCTTCAAGAGAAGACTTGTGTCTAGGTTTGTTGGTAGTAAGATTTTATTTTTAGATAAAATGTAAAGGATAGATTAGTTGGTGGGTTGATCAAGTTCATATACACTCACACAC
The DNA here is from genome assembly GCA_038442645.1 of Agave tequilana. Classification (NCBI taxonomy): domain Eukaryota; kingdom Viridiplantae; phylum Streptophyta; class Magnoliopsida; order Asparagales; family Asparagaceae; genus Agave; species Agave tequilana. Next base: position 22,616 of record JAVJIF010012898.1, read on the forward strand.
AAGATTTATTTGTGTTTTCATTAAGAGTTTTTATTTTGAAAAATACCGGTTTGATTTTTAAGCTTCAAAATATACACGTATCAAAACCTTATTTTAGAGCTTAATGTCAAAAACATAGATATTTCATCATATATGTGTAGTGGATCATATCCATACACATTAAGCTTCAAAAGTGATTAGAATATCTTGTTTTTATATTTGGAGGAGTTTTGAAAAAATCGGTTTTCAATTTGGAAAAATCATTTTGGAGAAATATAGATTTTTGTTTAAGACAAAACTTCCATATTACAAAAATAATTGAAAATATTTGTAACATATTTTGATTTTTACTCAAACATGTTTGTATATCAAAGTATATCACTGAACTTATTTTTGTAGATTTTTAGATAATTTATGGGATTTTATTGAAGGTAAAAAGCCAAGTTTTTAATCCCTGAATTTTGCTGGACTGGCCTTCTGCCGGTCGACCGGACGATCGACCGATACAGAAGTCGGTCGACCGCTCCGGTCGACCGATGTGCACAAGCGTGCACAGCTTGGGCCGGTCGACTGCACGGTCGACCGCCAGAGAGTCTCTGCTCTCTGAAAATGGCCCGGTCGACCGCTGGGTCATTTGCCAGGCAAAGGTCGACCGGCCGGTCGACCGCTGGCACAGCGGTCAGAAATCTGACCGTTGGCCGGTCGACCGGGCGGTTGACCGCCAGCAGTCCAGATTGCTGACTAGGCCTCCAACGGCCATATTTTGGAGCCTATTTATATGAGGTTCCCTTGGACTGTTTTCTACAAGATTTCAAGTGGGGTTTTGAGCTAGTTTTTCATATACTTCTAAGTGTTTATCTCCACTTGTTTTAGAGCCAAATACTTTCATATCAAAAGGAGAGTTTTTCAAGAGTGTTTTGCAAAGTGATTTCTTGAATTTTTCACCACCAAATTAATCCTTATTTTTCTCACATACACTTGAGCTTTCCATTGCCATATCTATCCTAATAGGAGAGTTGTTGTGAGAGTGATTTTAGGCGATCAAAGTGTTTAGATCACCAAAGTGTCCATTCTTGTTTTGAGGAGGCGGACTTGCGGGTTCGCATTGTTTCGAGTTCTAGTGAGAGCTCGGTGTAGAGGTGCGGCCTCGACAAGCTAGTGTACTTGCGGTGTGTAGTTCTTGCGGGAACAAGAGAGGGACTAGTGAGTTCAAGGAGTTCTAGTGTGAACTCATTGTGCGTGTTGCGGTACCGAGTGATCCAGTGGGATCATTTATAGTGGAAATCCTTTATAGTGTTGAAGGCGGGGACATAGAGCAAGGGTGCTCGAACCTCGAAACAAATCTCCCGTATTTGCGATTGCTCTCTATTTCTCACTTATGTTTATATCTTGCATGCTTACATTGCCTTTATTTTTACTTGCTTGATATACTTGTGCTTAATTGTTATATGCTTGGGGATTATTTACTCACACTTGTATTCAACCAAGAGAGCCATAGCGGCACCTAACTCTTATCTAGAGGAATTTTGAGGAGTTAGTCCAGATCCCTTCACCAGAAATTCGGCTACACTCTTAGGTTATACTTGGTGTGTCTAACTTAATAGTTTTTACTTTGCATAATTAGTTTTAATTTCGCATTAATTCACCATTAGATTAGCTAGTCACCTATTCACACCCCCTCTAGGTGATTACAAAGCCTCCTAGGAAATCCTCGTACTCGAGGGTCACCTCGTCACTTCCACTTCGGAGATATAACCCAAATTGAGGGCTCTCAGTGGGCCGCCCTGAGGATGACACCAGAGACTGAGTTTTGAACAGCCCCCGAAGGATCGATAGTGCTGGCAACCCTCGCACTGTCTCTTGACACCAGAGGGTCAGTAGCCCCCGTCGTCTCAAGCCCAAGCAAGGCCTCGAACTTAGCTTCAACCGGAGCAGGGGCACCATTACCCAGCTTCCTCTTCGGAGAGCACCTGAATGGTCCGTCCCCCTCTCCATCCGACGGAGGCGTGTATCTGCAACCTCTTCAGAAGCCTCAGCAACTGCAAAGCCCCCCGAGCTCCCGAACCCACGAGCTTAGAGGATCCAACTCGAACATCTTCAGCCGCAAGGGATGGCCCTGTGGCTGGGGTCAACGAGCAGGCGCGACCACCAGCAAGTTTATCATCTCCTCCTCATCAGACTGATCGAAGAGCAAAAGAGAGAAAAACATCAAAAGAACAGTTCCTCAAATGAAAAATCAAAGATATCAAGAATTTACCTCGGGCATGGAGGTTGTGAAGATTGACCAGGGTTCTCTTCTTCTTGATGAAAACCATCTGCCCTGGGATCCTTAACCTTCCGAGATCAATGGTCAGTTGGCTCTTCTCCGGAATATGGGACCTCGGTTCGAGGGAGGGCTGGCTCTTGCCCAAAGCGAGCACCCTCAGGAGGACTGCGGGCACTGAGGCCTATTCGGGTTAAGACGCCAACTCCAGTTGTGATGGTTATAGTTGATAGCCATCAACTTCTGTAGCTTCACTTTGATATCCATGAAGAGTGACGCTCCCCCGAGAGAGCAAACACAGATTCCAAGTGGTCAAGATGACTCCACACTTACCCACTGACTCAACCTCCCGTGGACCGCTCACGTGGACCATAAATATCCCGCATACGGTGGTCGCTATCCATGATGTTTACAATAATTTTCTCGCACCCACTTTGGGGCTCAAAGTAGTGGGTGTCCTGACTAGTCTTCCTCAGGGCGTAAGCTACTGCAATGGGCTAAATATTGTTTCCAAGTTATGATATAGGAGATCAAGACACAAGACAACCAGTAGGCCAGGCCAAAAATAACTTGACATGTTGACAGACCTTTCTTTTGAACTATCTATAGGGTTTTGCTGAAAATCAGGGTTTTCAGACCTATCGACAACACCTTTCTTCTGGATGTTGATAGGCTTTTCCTACAAGTCAGGTTGTCAGTTTTCCCCTTGCCCATGACAACACCTTTTAGCTGTCGACAGCCCTAGTGTATATCAACTTATCTGAACCCGTTTAGGATTTTGTTTTTTAGTTCAAATTTAAATCCAATTACTTTTGTTTTTCTTTATTTTAAATTAGTTTTCATAGATAGATTAGGACTCTATTGTAAGCTTATAAAAGGCCCATGTATCCTTTGTATTTTTCATCAACTTTTCAATCAATACTCTTTGAGTTTTTCTCATATTTTGCTCATGGATTCAAGTTGTTCTCTTTGGCTCGTAAATTCGGTCGCTTGCTCATGGATTCAAGTGATTATCCCCTACTTGAAGGCTTCTTCAGGGTTTGTCAGTGCTAGTCTGATATCTAACCCGTGTTGCTCCTCTTCTTCGCTTTCCTATCTATCAAGTGGTACCAGAGCTTCGATAACTTTTCAACGATGGCAGAAGACGATAATAGATTGTAAGTCTTTTCCATAAGGATGTGCATTACTAAAAGGAGGGACTACACTATCAAATATACCTTGGATCATTTAGGTCAAGCGATCGAAAGGATGTCCCTCATATTGATGATCGAAAACTGGCCAATGGTACGTACCGACGCGGACATGATTGTCAATTAAATCAACCACCATCACATCATCCACAACCAAGGTATCATCTACAACATCGTCAATTTACTGAATTTCTCTATAAAGAGGAATTGTGAAGTCTCATCTATCACTATAGTGATGATTATGAAGATGGAGGGATGTTCTATGATAGGCAAAGGAGGTTCGTTAATCCTTGCCCTAGTAGGAGAAGCAGATTTCTGAATTCTAATAGGAGAGACAAGTTCTCCAATTCTATTCCTTCTTTTTATGGGAGTCTTGATGTTGAGTCAACCTTACTTTGGATCAATAAAATTGATAGGTTATTTGACATAGAGTATATTTTTATGGAGAATCAAATTGAGTTTGTGACTTACAAGCTTAAAGGAAGGGCAGCGACATGGTGGAATCAATTTCAAAACATCTGTATATACTAAGGCAAACCACCTATAAGAACTTGGCCCATAGTCTTGCTTTTGAGGAAGAAGAGTTGGAGAATCGGCTCTGACTGTTCATGAGATCTTTTCAGTTAAACAAGACAGAGGAACGACATTAACAATCACTAGTTGAAGAGCAGTCAACCAAGATGGATTCATCAAACCTTTAAGCAACTATCATCCAAGCACAATCTCTCGATGCAGTCATGAAGCTTATACCACATATTCCTAGTCTGAAAGAAGAGCTGCCAAAACCCATGCCCGTATGCAATCAAGACGACTTCTTCATGGAACCAAAAGAAATAAAACAGAGCCTTATTTTAGAAGAAGTTTCTCTAACCTCTGAAATTCCCAATGAGGTTGATGAATCACTGGATGAGTACAAAAAAAGGTGGGCACGATAAGCTTTTTGAAGTATTACCACCTGTGGAAGATATCCCGCATCATGATACCATTATTCATCATGAATTCGAAGATCCTTTCCTATGGAAGAAGAGAACCAATGATGCCAGTTCTAAATTCTTTGAGTTCATTTCACCTACTGTTAGCACATGGGTGCAACATGTTCTACAAGGTATGTCAAATCCCATCCCCACTTGTCTTTGGAAGATCTTCTTCATGGAAGCAAGCTAATGAATTATGAAAGCATGAGTCTGTGCGTAGTAGTACCGGCCCTTTTGACGCCTAAGAAGGATTAAAGTTAGCGTATGTGCATATACAGTCGAGCCATCAACAAGATAACTATCCGATATCGATTTGAAATACCTTGCCTTGATGATATGTTGGATCGATTAGGCGAGTCGTGCATGTTTTGATGATTGATCTGAAGAGCAACTACCACCAAATTCACATTAGGGTGGGAGATAAGTGAATGACGACATTTAAGACTCCAGAAGGACTGTACGAGTGGATGGTCATGCCTTTTTGGACTATCCAATGCCCAAGCACTTTCATGAGGTTGATAAATCAAGTGCTTAAGCCTTTCTTGGGCAAGTTTGTAGTTGTCTACTTTGATGACATCCTCATCTACAGTTGTAGTGAGGTCGAGCATCTGCAGCAACTACAGGACGTGCTCACAGTCCTTCAAGAAAATGAGTTTTACATCAACCGAAAGAAGTGCAACTTTATGACTGCGAGCTTGATATTCTTGTGGTACGTTTATCAGTTCACAAGGGATCCATGTAGATGAGGAGAAAGTGATGGCAATACGAGATTGACCCCACACGCAAGAGTGCTACCGAAGTAAGGAGTTTTCATGGCCTAGCTGTTTTCTACCGGCGATTCATCTGCAATTTCAATAGCTTGGTGGCAACTATGACCGATTGTTTGAAGAAGAAGGGTCTTTTTGTTTGGACTGACGAAGCCGAGAGAGCCTTTGCACTCAAAAAGAAGAATCTTACTTATGCCCCAATCTTAGCTTCTCCAAATTTTAAGAGTGTGATGCTTACAGAGTGGGCATTAGAGCAATACTCTCGCAAGATAAGAGGCCTATTGTCTTTCTCAGTGAAAAGTTAAATGAGGCACGACAAAAGTGGTCTACCTATGAGTAAGAATTATACGTGGTGCACCGTTCATTGTGAAAAACACCTAGAGGGGGGTGAATAGGTGTAATTGCTAATCTAACAATCTTTTTAAAACTAAGATGGATGAATGATGCAACGATCTCTCAAAACAAGACTAAGAGCCGAATACCCGGTGAAGGGTTCTGAACTCCTTCCTCCTGATTCCCCTTGAATGGGTTTGAGGTGCGCAATGCAACCTTGTTGTATGAGAATTGATCGAACAAAGAATGAATAATATGCAATGATGAAATGCACAAATATATCACAAGGAATGAAAACAAGATCTCAAGCAAGTAATTTGAAAGCAATAGAGTGCAAGAGAAATTTAAAGCAAGTAAGGACACAAAGCAATCGCAAACACAAGATATTTGTTTCGAGGTTCGAGCCACCGCTCTACTCCCCGCCTTCACCGCCGTGAAGGGTTTCCACTATCCACCGAGGACTTTACAAGGTCTACCGAAGACCAGAGCACCGAGCTCCACCACTTACAAGAACCTCTACCGAAGAGGTGTCTCCACAAGATGAACAAAGAGTAACAAGTAGCCAAGTGATCTCTAAAAGGATCACAAACAAACACTTCTCTCTTTACAACTTCCTTATAGATTGAGTAGGAAATTTTGGCTCTAAGAAGTGTAGTGAGAAAACTCAGTTGTAGAATGATTTTTGCTAGAGAACACAACTGAAAACAAGCTCAAGAAAGAATGGAAAATGGAGAGCTTAAAAAACTTTTCTTCTCTTTTGAAAACTTTGAACACTTAGGTATTTTTCTTGGTGTTTTGCAAGAGACTATTCTCCTCTATTTATAGGGAGAAGAAAGGGTTAAAAACAATTTATTTTAAGCTTATTTGCTCTGAAAAAGTTCTATAAAACCCAGAAAAAGTCTGCCAAAAACAGTCCTAAAAACAGATTTCAGAATTGCACCAAAGAGGAAAAAGCCGTTGGAGCTCTGCAGGCCTGGCGGTCGACCGGTCCGGTCGGCCGTCCGCCCTGCTGGCAGTAGCTGTTTGGCTCGGGTCGACCGTCCTCTAAACAGAAACACAGTTTTCTGAAGGCGGTCGACCGGGCGGTCGACCCAGAAAACCCGAGAGCAAACCTGCAGGCAGTCGGTCGACCCGGCGGTCAGCCGACAGACATGCACAAGCGTGCACGTCCTGACACAAGCGCCGGTCGACCGGGCCGGTCGGCCGGTTTTGCTTGAAACAGAAAAACAGCAGCAAGACAGAACTTGAAAATTTTTGTTGTAAAAATATTTTGAAGTAAAGATAACTAAGTATCATGATGGAAAGAGTATACATGTATATGTCTTTGTAAAACTTGGAGTCATGTATATTTGTCAAGTCATGCAAAAAACTTAGAAACAAAAACTTTAACTATGAAAACTTGTATACATAAATGTGTGTGTGTATCCTAGAGCCAATTTTCCAAAACTCAAACTTTAACAAACTATTTCTTACATTGGTTCTAAGGACTACAAGTTCTTCAAGTGGGCTTCTCCATATGATCTTGAAAGCTTGATTCTTGAGCCCGAATTGAGGTGACTTGAGTCAAAACACCTTCCTTTAGGGAAGAAACCTTCTAGTTTCATTAGAACCCTGAAACACACTTAAACAACAAACATTATTAGTACAAATAACTAATATGTTTTGTAATCATCAAACACACTAAAACGGGTGATTGTAACCTTGGCCAACAATCTCCCCCCTTTGATGATGACAAAACATATAAGTTTTTAAACAAAAATGGAAGAAGAGCTTGGAAGCTCCCCCTCAAATAATGCTATGTATAAAGAATGACTATGAGAAGCAAGATACATAAAGCATTGAAATCACAATAGTTTTTGTCAAAAACTCAAATAAACAATAAACAACAAACTTATTTTTTTTTTTTAGACAACAAACTTAACTTATTCTTTTTAAATAACAAACTTATTCTTTTTCTCCCCCTTTTTGTCATACATCAAAAAGGGTTAAAACAAAACAAAAACAACAATAAAAGTTGGTCTTTAAGAATCCATAATGCAAACATTCAACTCACCACAAATAAAAGAGAATCTAGCATAATCTAATAGTTTAGTAAAAATATCGGCAAGTTGAAAATCGGTAGAAACATAATCAATATCAATATCACCTTTCTCATAATGATCTCTAAGAAAGTGATATCTAATGTCAATGTGTTTAGTTTTACTATGTTGATTTGCATTCTTTGTCATATGAATTGTACTAGTATTATCACAAAATATTTTAACATGATTAAAATGCAAATCATAGTCAAGGAGAGTATGTTTCATCCAAAGAACTTGTGCACAACAAGCTCCGGCTGCAACATACTCCGCCTCGGCGGTTGAAAGGGCTACCGAATTTTGCTTTTTGGAAGACCAAGATACAAGACAATTACCTAGGAATTGACATGTTCCACTTGTGCTCTTCCTATCTACCCTACAACCCTCATAGTCGGCATCCGAAAAACTCTTCATTTCAAATAGTCCGATTTTCGGATACCACAAACCCATTTCATTGTGCCCTTAAGGTATTTAATAATGCGTTTTACCGCTACTAAATGAGACTCCTTAGGACATGATTGAAAACGAGCACAAAGACATACACAAAACATAATATCCGGCCTACTAGCCGTCAAATACAATAAACTACCAATCATGCTACGATAAAGTTTAATGTCTACACTTTTACCTTGTTCATCCTTATCAAGCTTTGTAGTTGTTGCCATGAGAGTTTTACTCACTTTAGCTCCTTCAAGCCCGAACCTCTTGATTAGTTACTTTGTGTACTTGGCTTGATTTATGAAGATTCCATCCTTCTTTTGCTTGATTTGGAGTCCAAGGAAATAGTTGAGCTCACCCATCATAGACATTTCGAATTCATCCTTCATGCATGATTCAAAAGCTTGGCAAAGGGATTCATTAGTAGAACCAAAAATAATGTCATCAACATAAATTTGCACAATAAGAATATCTTTTTCTACATGTTTTGTAAACAAAGTTGTGTCAATTTTACCTTTCTTAAAACCATTTGAAATTAAAAATGAAGAAAGTCTTTCATACCAAGCCCTAGGGGCTTGTTTTAAACCATAAAGAGCTTTATCTAATTTAAACACAAAATCCGGATGTGTAGGATCAACAAACCCGGGGGTTGTTCAACATACACCTCCTCTTCAATAAAACCATTTAGAAAAGTACTTTTAACATCCATTTGAAATAATTTAAAATCTTTATATAAGGCAAAGGCTAGTGTCATCCGTATGGCTTCAAGCCGTGCTACGGGTGCAAAGGTTTCTTCAAAATCGATTCCTTCAATTTGAGTATAACCTTGGGCAACTAACCTAGCTTTATTCCTAACAACGTTATCCGATTCATCCAACTTGTTCTTAAAGATCCACTTAGTACCAATTGTTGGTCTATCGTGGGGCCTAGGAACAAGGTGCCAAACTTGGTTGCGCTCAAATTGATTGAGTTCCTCTTGCATGGCTAGCAACCAATATGAATCGGCCTCGGCTTCGAGGACGTTCTTGGGTTCAACATGAGAAATAAATGCATAATGACCACAAAAATCATGAAGTTTAGAGCGAGTGGTTACCCCTTTTGATACTTCACCTATGACGAGGTCCTTGGGATGATGAGGATTGTATCTCCAATCCTTTGGAAGTTGTTGAGTAGGCTCCACTTCAATGATTGAATTTCATTTCCTTGAGCCTCTTCTACTTTAGCTTCACTTCCTTCATCATCCTTTGGCTTGTCTCCCATAGTAGTTGTATCCTCCAAGGTCACTTTCTCCAAGCCTTCATCCAATGTATCTATTTCTACAACATTCTTAACAAACAAGTTAGATTCTTTAAATTTAACATGTATAGATTCCTCAATAGTCAAAGATGATCTATTGAAGATTCTATAAGCCTTACTAGTGTTAGAATAACCAACAAAAATAGCCTCATAAGATCTAGCATCAAATTTTCCTAAATTATCTTTGTATTTAAAACAAAACATTTGCATCCAAAAACCTTGAAATATGAAACATTTAGTTTTCTAGAAAGTACATTTCAAAAGAAGTTTTTGAAGTATTTTTACACAAGAAAATACGATTTGATATATAGCATGATGTATTAACGGCCTCGGCCCACAAATAATGTGGTAGACCATATTCACTTAGCATTGTCCTATCCATCTCTTGTAAAGTTCAATTTTTCCGTTCAACTACTCCATTTTGTTGTGGAGTTCTAGGACAAGAAAGTTCATGCTTAATTCCATGTTCTTCACAAAAATGATAAAGGGTAGGTTAATGAACTCACCTCCTCTATCACTTCTTATTCTTAAAATTGAAGTATCTTTTTCCTTTTCAACTCTTTTCTTAAAGGCTTGAAAATGTGAAAAGGCTTGGTCTTTGTGTTCAAGAAAGAAAACCCAAGTAAAACGTGAAAAGTCATCAACCAAAACAAATGCAAACCGATTCCCACTTAGACTTTTGGTTTGTGTAGGACCAAATAAATCCATATGGATTAACTCCAAGGGACGTGATGTCATGATATTCTTGATTGACTTGAAAGAAGACTTGGTTTGTTTCCCAAATTGACATGCGTCACAAACCCGATCCTTTTCAAAATTCAAGCAAGGAATACCTTTCACCATTTCTTTTGTGTTTAACCTAGATATATGGTCAAAAGAAATGTGGCCTAATCTTCTATGCCACAACCAAGAGTCATCATCGAGGGCTTTTAAACAAGTAATATTACAAGACATATTAGACATATCAATCATGTAAACATTATTTTCACGAAAACCGGAAAACACACAAGTATTAGAAATTCTATCAATAACTTTACAAACTACATTATCAAAAATAACATCAAAACCTTTGTCACAAAGTTGACTAACACTCAAGAGATTATGCTTGAGGCCATCAACTAAAACTACATTTTCAATTAAAGGGGATGTACCAAGTTTAACATTACCAATACCGATGATTTTACCCTTGGCATCATCTCCGAAGGTGACGGTGCCACCTTCTTGGTATCTTGATAGGGTTGCAAAGTTGTTGATATCACAAGTCATGTGCCTTGAGCAACCACTATCAAGATACCACAACCCTCTACGTCGTTGGGCCTTGGAAAGTACCTACATCATTTAACAAATTCATTGACTTTGGTACCCAAATTTTCTTGGGTCCTTGAAAGTTAGTGTTTCGAACCCAAACATTATGACGAGATGCATTTTGTCTATCATAGCAAAACTTAACTAAGTGACCTTTACGGCCACAATATGAACATGAAAACACTTTACCATACATGAATGCATGATGAGTGTGTGAAGTGTGAGCATGTTTTGGGGGTTTGCCACGATGTAAAGGTTGTGTGGTATGAACATGAGCATGAGCATGGAAAGCATTTTTTCTTAGGGGCTTGTTTCTTAGGAAACATGGCCTCAATTTTCTTTTATCAAACTCACAATTTTTCAAAACAATTCCTAATGAGTCTATTCTTTCTTTAAGCATGGTAATCTGATTAGAATCAACTAGTGGGGACTTGCCTTTACAAAAAATCTTGTACTTATCAAAATCATTTTGAGTAGTAACTAAAGTAGAGAGCAAGTCATCTTTTTCTTTAGAAAGAGTAAATACTTGATGATTAAGAGACTCATTTTCCTTTTTCATTTTTAAATACTTTTCTTTAGGAAATCATAATTATGTGATAATTCTACAAAAGCTTCTCCTAGTTCATCCATGAAAAGTTCATTATCAAAAGAAGTGGAAGGGGTTACCTTGCTTGTGCTTTCATTAGCCATGAAGCACATGTTGGCGGTGTCAATTTCCTCCTCGGTTTCGCTCTCGGAATCCCATGTAGCCTTCAAAGCTTTCTTCTTGTAAGACTTCTTTGATGTGGATGGCTTTACTTTATGCGGACACTCCGCAATAATGTGTCCCGGTCTTTGGCAATTGAAGCATATAATTTTCCTTTCTTCTTTGCCTCCTTGCCATCTCCTTCTTCCTTGGAACTTAGCCTTATTGTACATCCTCCGAACGTTCTTCACAAGAAGTGAGAGCTCTTCGTCATCTTCTTCTTCATCATCTTCGTCGGAGTGTGTGGATTGACTCTTGAAGGCTATTGTTTTCTTCTTGGAAGGAGCCATGTCCTCCCTAGCTTTTCTCTCCATCTCATGGGTTTTGAGGTTCCCAATGAGACCTATTAGCTCCATCTCCTCCTTGTCATTGAGTTCCTTCAAGGTGGTTGCTTTGACTTCCCATGAAGGAGGAAGGGCCCGGATGATCTTTCTTACTCTTTGGTCATTGTCAATACCATCACCTAGAGAAGAAAGTCCATTAGTGATCTTTGTAAATCTTGTAACCATATCATCTATGGTTTCATTTTCTTGCATGCAAAAGTTTTCATATTGGGACCGAAGAAGGTCTATTTTAGCCCTCTTCACTTGTGAAGTTCCTTCATGTGTAACTAGCAAATGTGTCCAAATTTCATATGCGGACTTGCAATGAATAACTCTAGCTATATCATCATCATTAAGGGCTTAAAGTAGTGCATAGTGAGCCCTAGCATTGGCATCAAATTCCTTAGTCTCAATTTCGGACCAAGTGGATTCATCACCGGGGGGTGTACTAAAGGTTTGGTCATGGCCTTTGCAACTCGACTTCCTAGAGATTGCAAGAAAACGGTCATCTTAACTTTCCCATATGAAAAGTTAGGAGGGGTCTTAATATCATCGGCCATTTTTACTAAATGAGAGTGAATGAGAAATGAATGAAGTGATTAGCAAATAGAGGATCTCTCTAAGGTTGTTAAGCCAAGAGCCTAGAGACCTATGCTCTGATACCAATTGAAAAACACGTAGAGGGGGGGTGAATGGGTGTAATTGCTAATCTAACAATCTTTTTAAAACTAAGATGGATGAATGATACAACTATCTCTCAAAACAAGACTAAGAGCCGAATACCCGGTGAAGGGTTCTGAACTCCTTCCTCCTGATTCCCCTTGAATGGGTTTGAGGTGCGCAATGCAACCTTGTTGTATGAGAATTGATCGAACAAAGAATGAATAATATGCAATGATGAAATGCACACAATATATCACAAGGAATGAAAACAAGATCTCAAGAAAGTAATTTGAAAGCAATAGAGTGCAAGAGAAATTTAAAGCAAGTAAGGACACAAAGCAATCTCAAACACAAGATGTTTGTTTCGAGGTTCGAGCCACCGCTCTACTCCCCGCCTTCACCGCCGTGAAGGGTTTCCACTATCCACCGAGGACTTTACAAGGTCTACCGAAGACCGGAGCACCGAGCTCCACCACTTACAAGAACCTCTACCGAAGAGGTGTCTCCACAAGATGAACAAAGAGTAACAAGTAGCCAAGTGATCTCTAAAAGGATCACAAACAAACACTTCTCTCTTTACAACTTCCTTATAGATTGAGTAGGGAATTTTGGCTCTAAGAAGTGTAGTGAGAAAACTCAGTTGTAGAATGATTTTTGCTAGAGAACACAACTGAAAACAAGCTCAAGAAAGAATGGGAAATGGAGAGCTTAAAAAACTTTTCTTCTCTTTTGAAAACTTTGAACACTTAGGTATTTTTCTTGGTGTTTTGCAAGAGACTATTCTCCTCTATTTATAGGGAGAAGAAAGGGTTAAAAACAATTTATTTTAAGCTTATTTGCTCTGAAAAAGTTCTATAAAACCCAGAAAAAGTCTGCCAAAAAACAGTCCTAAAACAGATTTCAGAATTGCACCAAAGAGGAAAGAGCCGTTGGAGCTCTGCAGGCCTGGCGGTCGACCGGTCCGGTCGGCCGTCCGCCCTGCTGGCAGTAGCCGTTGGGCTCGGGTCGACCGCTCGGGTCGACCGTCCTCTAAACAGAAACACAGTTTTCTGAAGGCGGTCGACCGAGCGATCGACCCAGAAAACCCGAGAGCAAACCTGCAGACAGTCGGTCGACCCGGCGGTCGGCCGACAGACATGCACAAGCGTGCACGTCCTGACACAAGCGCCGGTCGACCGGGCCGGTCGGCCGGTTTTGCCTGAAACAGAAAAACAGCAGCAAGACAGAACTTGAAAATTTTTGTTGTAAAAATATTTTGAAGTAAAGATAACTAAGTATCATGATGGAAAGAGTATACATGTATATGTCTTTGTAAAACTTGGAGTCATGTATATTTGTCAAGTCATGCAAAAAACTTAGAAACAAAAACTTTAACTATGAAAACTTGTATACATAAATGTGTGTGTGTATGTATCCTAGAGCCAATTTTCCAAAACTCAAACTTTAACAAACTATTTCTTACATTGGTTCTAAGGACTACAAGTTCTTCAAGTGGGCTTCTCCATATGATCTTGAAAGCTTGATTCTTGAGCCCGAATTGAGGTGACTTGAGTCAAAACACCTTCCTTTAGGGAAGAAACCTTCTAGTTTCATTAGAACCCTGAAACACACTTAAACAACAAACATTATTAGTACAAATAACTAATATGTTTTGTAATCATCAAAACACACTAAAACGGGTGATTGTAACCTTGGGCCAACACATTGAAGACATGGGAGAGCTATGTTATAGCTTGTGATTTCGTGTTTTCGGATCTTCAGTCACTCCAACACTTCAAGAACCAAATGCACATAAACAAGATGCATGCAAGGTCCTATTTTGAGCAATTTAATTTTGTGATCCGTCAAAAATCTGGAGTAGATAAAGTTTCTAATACATTGAGTCAAAGAGTTTCACTGTTGGTCTCGTTACAAAGTGAAATCATTGGATTCGAATGCTTGAATAAGCTATATAAAGAGGTTGAAGATTTTGCTGAAATTTAAGAGAAGTGTACGTCATGACAGCCCGCACAAGATTTTCATATCCTAGACGGATTTCTTCTCAAGGGAAGCTGGTTATGTATACCATGGACTTTGTTGAGGGAGAAAGTTATTAGAGACTTCCACAGAGGCGGATTCGGATGGCACTTTGGAAGAGAATGTTGGCCCAAAGGCTAATCACTCTAGTTTTGATGATGATTAACTCATGTAGTTATAATTTGGTAATGATCTTGTGTTTATATAGTTTCAGTCATTAATTAAGATATTAGTAGGTGTCTAGCTTCAACAAGACGTTTTGAAGCTAACATATGTAGATTCAAGAGCTCGCGCGTCAAGATCACATCTAGCACTCAGTTGGAGTCAAGCTCTTTGGATAGTGTTTGGATCGAGTCAGCTTGGAGGAGTAGTTCTACAAGAAGACTTTAGTTTGTGTTTTGTTCAGTTTATTAAAAGGTAGAATATATTTTTGAAGCTCAGAAATATACACACACAAAAATGCATGTTTTTCAAAAGTATGGTTCTGAATTTTAACCAGTTTTAGTTCTGCTGATCTGCTTGATATCCTTTTACATTTCTTATCATAACATTTTATTCTTATATTCAAATAATATGATTTAAACTGCATTTCAAAGATAACTTTTAGGGCTACATTTCTTATGTAATAATTATTTTCTGATTCAAATGTTAAAGATGTCAAATATTGCGTTGAAGTCTGTTCTTATTCTAAAAATAGTTTATAGTTTTTGATTTGATACCTTTCCGTATTTTATTGATAACTTTCTATTCTGAAGTGATATTGAATTGACTTAAGTTGCATTAGAAACAAGACTTATAGAGTTACAGATTATTCCTATACACATATTTTTGAATTTTGACGTTTTCAGTCTGAAAATTGTGCTCAAAGTTGACCAACAGTCTGCCAGATTGACAGTAACGGCTAATTTTCTGGAGGCTGATTTTTAACATATTTTTAAAATGTGTTTTGTTGAATTTTAAGAGTCAATTTATTCTTTTTAAACCTGATAAAACTATACTAAGTTTGCTCTTCTAAAAACTATATAAAGGGTCATTAGGATTGATTAAAATCACAACAACAATTCTATTTGAAAAATTAAGTTTTGGGTTTCAAGAGAAAGAGCTTTTAAGTTTTAGTTTTGTGCTTTTATTTTCAAAAATCTACTTTAAGTTTTTGGTTCTCAAAATCTCACTTCTAATTTTACTCACTTACAAATTCTTGAGCTTCAAATTTATATTTTATTCTATAGGATTTTGTAAGAGAGTTTTTCAAGAGAAAGTTTGTGGTCTTTTGATCATCCAGAGATTGTTCCATTGTCGTTACGCTACTTCTGGATTAGAGGAGTGTTTTGGAGAGTTGTTTACTCCGAGTGTTGTAATTCCTTAGTTTAAGGTCCCTTGGTGGAAGATCCTATAGTGAATTGGGAAATCCTTCACGGTGGGGAAGGCGGGGACGTAGAGCAGCGGCTCGAACCTTGAAACAAATCTTCTTATTTGCGATTGCTTTCTTGTCTCTACTTATTTGCTTTTTATTCATTCATTATTATCGATCTATACTCATCACAACAAGATAGCAATTAAGCACCTCAACCCTTATCTAGAGGAATCACGATGAGAAGTTCAGAACCCTTCACGCGGAATTCGGCTTCAAGTCTTATTTTGAATGATCGGTTGCATCATCTCATTTTAAATTACATTGAATTTTTAATTAATTAGCATTACACCTATTCACTCTTCCCCCTCTAGGTGTATTTTCAATTGGTATCAGTACCTACGCTCCTGATATTAGGTTTAACCACCTAGGAGTGAGATCTTGGATTGCTAATCTAGATTTACATTTGCACACATATTGTTTATACACTTGGATTTCATGGCCCCTCCCATGTATGATGTTACCAACATTGATAAATGAAAGTATAGAATGAGTGTATACCTTCAAACCCTAAGATTGCATGTTTACCTTGCCACTACCAGGAAATTTTATCTTGGTAATGACAAGCATATAGAGGCAAATGCACAAGCCTTAGTGGCACTTAGGCACACACTTAGCAAAGAATATTTATCTATGATTTCTCATTGTGATTCTACTTTTGCAGTGTGGAATATTTTGACCTCTCCCGAGCTATAAACGACAAAGAATGTGGAGAAAGAATCTAGTAGATAAGAGTCTGATCAAGCTTGCTTCATAGTCTAAGAGAATGACTCCCTTGAGGTAAACTCGGATACTCAACTAGGTGATTGTTCGAGTTCTTCTTGTGATGATAATATGGATGCAGATGCAATAAATGAAGAACTATCTATAGTTTGTGAAAATTTACTTTTAAAGTACCAAGTTTTGAAAAAGAAAAGTCTTGAATTAAAAGAAGAAAAATTTATTTTTTAAACTAAACATGATTTTGCAAGAAAGGGTTGAGATTTCAAGTGAAAGGAGACTCATTGAAATCCCAACTTGACCTTGTCTTAAATGAAAACAAAATTTAAATTATAAAATGATTGTGATGATGTTTTGAAGAATAATAAGGTTCTGTCTTCACTAGATTGTGTTTTAAAAGAGAACAATTCTTTGAAAAATAAAATTGCTTTAATTTCAAAAGAATTGGAAATTGTTTCAAATGAAAATAAATCTTTGAAAAATGATTTTTCTTCTCATGTTTGTCATATTTCTAGTGCTCCATCCACTAGTGATAAACATGTTGCATGCTCCACTTCTTCTTCAATCATTAAGAATGATATTTGTGTTTTGAAGAAGAATGTAGATTGTTTTGGCTCAACTTTGAGCCAATGTACTATGGATCATAAGAAATTGGAATTCATGTTTTGAAAGAAACAAGTTTCACATATTCATACACACCAATGACGGCATATACATGCTCATCATGCTCACACACATAATTCTATGTATGCTCATATGTATGCTTTTATACATTGTGGACGTAAGGGCCACCTTGTAAGATTTTGTTATGATAGAATAAATATTTTAATTTTGTAAATAATTTTGTTTGAGTTAGGAAAGGTGCTAACCCTCATGAACCCAAAAAGTTATGGGTACCAAAATACACCCCTATTGTATTTGATGTAGGTGTGGGCTCTCACTTGAGTGAGGGTTTTGGTGCCTTGATGGTGGATGCGTTTGAGCTTGATGGATACTACATTGAATGCATCATCATCTTCAAGGATGTTTGGTGGGAGGACCACCATGATTTGGAGACCTAGAGATTAGCCCTATTGGTTTTGGTAACTATCTCTAACTCCTTATTTTATTTACATGCTTTTATTGATTGACTTTTAGCATGTTTTGGTTTTCATGTTCAATATGTTTAAATGCAATGGTTATTAGACTTGTGATATACATATGTAGTATTTGAGATACACTCATATTTATATGGATTATTATTTGTGTTCTCATTATAATTTAACTATTGTGTATATCCTAACTCTAAAGTACGTACATTTGTCCTAATGATCATGACCGTATATGGCTTGCACTTCATGTTTTTGTTTACTTGTTTAGATGAAATTTTTATTAAAACTTGTGTTTATACTTGTACAACTAATGAGCCACATTTGTTTATCATATGTTTGCGCTTTATTTCTCATTTGTACCCATTGGATGTACTTGTATAGATTCTTGCATCTTTACTTGTTTTTTTCTATTTTTGTACATGTTTTCATAAAAATGTATTTATCTTCCTGTATATGTTAATTTTGTCTAAAACTATTGAATATACGTGTTTATCCTAGAGTCACTTGCTTTTCATGCAAAAAAAATTTTAGACTCGTTTATGTTTGAGATATGTATGTATACTTTTAGTTTCAACAAAACATACATATACCTTGAAGCGTATTTAGTTTTGATGATTTCTTACTTTTGATAAAAGAAAATTCATATGAGCTTCAATGTCTTATTTTCATGATTTTGTTAATTACATGACCTTTACACTCTATGTTTGGTGTTTACTCATGATTTTTTTCATGAGCGTATATGTACTTTATTGCTATTTGAGTGTCGATAATCGTGTGATTTCATGTTTTAATGGGATTTATGACTTGTTTTCATGTTTGAAGGATTTAATACTGGTTTTTCAAAATTATCTTAATACTAGTTTTTCAAAATTATCTTTAAACTAGTCTTTATTCTTCAATTGGTAGAGTTTTCAAATTATGCTAAAATATTTTCAAATCATAATTTTTGAAAACCCCTACCATCTAAGGGCGGTTGGATGGGCGACCATGCCTTGTATAACCTTATTGAATATCTTTTAAATTTGTGCATGAAAGGGTGGTAGGTGTGAGTTATATACATGATCTTCATGAAATTTTATATTTGTACACTCATATTTGTTTCTTATATATGTATGCTTCAAATTTCAATGAGTATCAATTTCAATTGGTAATTCCAATTTCATACATACATATATATGATTTGATTGTGCTTACTTTACAATATGGTTACATTCTTAAAGCACAAATTATATTTATGTTAAGCTTGATTTTATTCCAAATGTTAATTGGTATTTTTACAAGCTTATGCATTAATTTCAATTAGTATTTAATTGATATCAAAATATTTCATGTTCCACCTTTAATTGGTATCAAAATATACTATTGGTATCTTTAAAAAAAATTCTAATGGTATCAACATTTGTTTGTGTCAACTACTATTTGATTTCATTAGTATCAAAATTTATTTTGTTGACTTAAGAAATTTCAAAATTTTGTTTACCAAAAAATTTATTTTAAAATTTGTTGATATATATTGCCTATATGCAAGGGGAGCTTAACATCTCTTCTATATATAGGTTCATGTTGAGTGTATCTCATATTGAGGAGCTTGACCTCTTTTCTTTATGTGATACACGGTGTGTAGGGGGAGCTTAACATCTTCGTTTATACATTGTATATTATGCTTTATATAGGTTAGGGTCTAGTCATCCCTTCTCTATGTAATGCATGTATGCGGGGGAGCTAACTTAACGTTTCTCCTCTTCATGAATGTATATCGCATATACATCTTTATTGTTTGATTGTCCTCACCCCTTTGTTGATGAATTGACAAAAAGAGGGAAAAGAATTTAGAGAGTTTATATATGCATGCTTTTATTGTTGTTTATACATATATGTTTTATTTAGTTTATACATTTCATTGAATATCTATATGTTTACTGTTATGCATGAGTTAAAAGGGAGCTTCTATGAAGCTTAACTTTAATCCATGCACATATAACTCTATGAGTTTTGTCATCATCAAAAAGAGGGAGATTGTTGGCCCAAAGGCCCATCACTCTAGTTTTGATGATGATTAACTCATGTAGTTATAGTTTACTAATGATCTTGTGTTTATATAGTTTCAGTTATTCATCAAGATATTAGTAGGTGTCTAACTTCAAAAAAGAAGTTTTGGAGCTAACACATGTAGATTCAAGAGCTCGCGCGTCAAGATCGCATCTAGCACTCGATTGGAGTTAAGCTCTTGGATCGTATTTGGATCGAGTCAGCTTGGAGAAGGAGTTCTATAAGAAGACTTTGGTTTGTGTTTAGTTTAGTTTGTTAAATGGTAGAATATATTTTTGAAACTCAAAAATATACACACAAAAATTCACGTTTTTCAAAAGTATGGTTCTGAATTTTAACCAGTTTTAGTTCTACTGATCTGCTCGACACCCTTTTATATTTCTTATCATAACATTTTATTCTTATATTCAAATAATATGATTTAAATTGCATTTTAAAGATAACTTTTAGGGCTACATTTCTTATTCAATAATTATTTTCTGATTCAAATGTTAAAGATGTTAAATATTGGGTTGAAGTCTGTTCTTGTTCTGAAAATAGTTTACAATTTTTGATTTGACACCTTTCAGTATTTTATTGATAACTTTCTATTCTGAAATGATATTGAATTGATTTAAGTTGTATTAGAAACAACACTTACAGAGTTACAAATTATTCCTATACACATTTTTCTGAATTTTGACGTATTCAGCCTACTAATTGTGCTCAAAGTTGACCAATAGTCTGCCAGATTGGCAGTAACGACTAATTTCTGGAGGCTGATTGTTAATATGTTTTTAAAACGTGTTTTGTTGAATTGTAAGAGTCAATTTATTCCTTTTAAACATGGAAAAACTAAGTTTGCTCTTTTAAAAACCTATATAAAGGGTCATTTGGATTGATTAAAATCACAACAACAATTCTATTTGAAAAAAATCAAGTTTTGGGTTTCAAGAGAAAGAACTTTCAAGTTTCAATTTTGTGCTTTTATTTTCAAAATCTACTTTAAGTTTTTGATTCTCAAAATCTCTCTTCTGATTTTACTCTCACTTACAATTCTTGAGCTTCAAATTTATATTTTATTCTATAGGATTTTGTAAAAGAGTTTTTCAAGAGAAAGTTTGTGGTCTTTTGATCACCCAGAGATTGTTCCATTGTCGTTACGCTACCTCTAGACTAGAGGAGTGTTTTGGGGAGTTGTGTACTCTGAGTGGTTGTAATTCCTTGGTGTAAGGTCCCTTGATGGAAGGTTCTATAGTGGATTGGAAAATCCTTCACAGTGGTGAAGGCGGGGACGTAGAACATTGGCTCAAACCTCGAAACAAATCTTCTTGTTTGCGATTGCTTTCTTGTCTCTACTTATTTGTTTTTTATTCATTCATTATTGTCGATCTATACTCATCACAACAAGATAGCAATTAAGCATCTCAACTCTTATCTAGAGGAATCACGAGGAGAAGTTCAGAACCCTTCACAGAGACTTCAGCTTCAAATCTTGTTTTGAGTGATCAGTTGCATCATCTCATTTTATATTGCATTAAATTTTTAATTGATTAGCATTACACCTATTCACCCTCCTCTAGGTGTATTTTCAGAGAAGACTACGACAAGTCTTGAAGAGAGATATTATTGAGGAGTTGTCCGATTTGCCAAGTTGCTAAAAGACAAGCTCAAAATACGGATCTGTATACACCTTTGCCTGTTCCAAAAGATAGTTGGGAAGACTTGAGCATGGATTTCGTGTTGGGATTTCCTCGCACACAAAAAGGAGTGGATTTCATCTTCGTGATAGTTGATCGATTCTCTAAAGATGACGGATTTTATTCTTTACGAAAGACTTTTGATGTACCACATGTGGTCAAGTTGTTCTTCCAAGAGGTTGTGAGACTACATGGCGTGCCGAGTTTCGTTGTTTTGAATCGAGACAGAAAGTTCATAGCGATATTTTGAACTACTCTTTAGAGGAGAGTTGATACATCACTGAAATACAGTAGCACGACACATCCTCAAACCAAAGGCCAAATGGAAGTTGTCAACCGCACCTTAAACAACTTATTGAGAAGTATATGTGGAGACAAGCCAAGAGTGTGGGATCAAGTTTTCTCCAAGCGGAGTTTACTTACAACTACTCAATGTGTATGTCACCCTTTTCTATTGTCTATAGGAAAGTACATCATTATCTCTTAGACTTAACCAAGCTTCTCATTGGAGAGAAGTTTAGGAGTGCAGCTAGCGTCATGGCAGAACAAATATTAGATGTTCAAGAGAAGGTTTGAATAAAAATGGAGAAATCCAATGCGAAGTATAAGGCCACAACTGACAAAAAAGGAGAGAAAAGATCTTCGAAGAAGGGGACATGATAATGGTATACTTGAAAAAAGAAAGAATTCCTTCTGGATCGTATTAAAAGTTGACGTTAAAGAAGTATGGTCCATTCAAAATCGTGAAGAAGATTAATGATAACGCCTACATTGTAGATCTTCCAAACAATATGTCGATGTCAAAACATTTAATGTGGTCGATCTCTACGATTATCACCCTACAAGGTAGTTATATCTTGACTATAACTCGAGGACGAGTTCTTTTGAAGAGGGAGGGATAGGAGATTAAGATACAAGACAACCAGCAGGCCAGGCCAAAACAACTTGATATGTAGATAGACCCGTCTTTTGGACTGTCGATAGGGTTTTCCCGAAAGTCAGAGTTTTCTGACCTTTTGATAGCACCCTTCCTCTGGCTGTCGACAAATTTTTTCCCGAAAGTCAGGTTTTATTAGTTTTCTCCTTGCCTATCAACGACACGTTTCAGTTGTCGATAACCCTGGTATATATCAGCTTATCTGAACCTGTTTAGGATTCGGTTTTTGAGTTCAAATTTGAATCCAATTGCTTTTATTTGTCTTATTTTAATTTGGTTTTCATAGATAGATTAGGTCTCTATTGTAAGCCTATAAAAGACCCCTGTATCCTTTGTATTTTTTTTTATCAACTTTTCAATCAATACTCTTTGAATTTTCCTCATATTTTGCTCGTGGATTCGTTCTCTTGGCTCGTGGATTCGGATCGCTTGCTCGTGGATTCGAGTGATTATCCCCTACCTTAAAACTTTTAGTACGATATCTAACTCGCGTCGCTCGTCTTCTTTGCTTTTGCTTTCTCGTCTGCATCAACGACAATTTTGAAAATTCCTGTGCCATTAAACATGTAAAGTAGTTTGAATCTTTTATTGTATGCTAATCCAATTTGTATTGCTGTGCATCTTTCCTCCTTGCAGAAAAGAGATTCAAAATATTTGATATGTCAAGTGAATTTTGCCGCAATGTTGCAGTGCTTTAGGAGTCAACATTACAGATGTCACAATCAATGTTATGAACGATACTTGGGAAATTCATATGATAACTTGAAACACATTGTGAATGATCGGGTGGGATTCAGGTTCCATGATCCAATCTTTGTTTCAGGTCAGTTCTGATTTCGAATGGAATATTTCCTTCCCAGTATCAACAGATATATTCCTTCAGTTATTCTTCATTTCTACACTCAAATCATTTGCCAACTATTCCCCTCTAGCAACCTGTTTTAAACCCTATGACCTCCAGATGTCTTCAAGTGAAAATAATGATACCGCAACTTATATGATTTACAAACTATGCTAAAAATGGTACAATGAGACCACAGACAGCACAAACACAAACAATACAACACTTTGTTGCACCCTACCAAGCGGACCCTTGTTTCTCACCCTAAATTAGAATTGTTCCCCGACGAGGATCTCAACAACGGATGATGGTGGTTCGAAGTAGAGGCGTTTGGAACACCAGCATTGAACATCATGTTTTGGGAGGGTGCAGAAGACGAAGGATGAACCGCGGGGAGAGGCAAGCGAGGTCCGAAACCGTACATTTGCTGCCGTTGCATGAATTGCATGTGAGGATGAGTAGTTGGCGAGATGTTGTTGCTTAATGCTGCAGGTGAGATGTTTGCCTGCCCAACTGACGCTGGCATTGTTGGTGGCCGAGGGTTTGTATTCATTGTATTCACTGCCACTGCTGCTCCTGTTCCTGCTGCAGCTGGTCCAAAACGGCTTGACATCATCCTCACTCGCTCAGTGGAAAGCCTCTGTCTTGTCTTCTCTACCTGCTCGCATTCTTTCATTAACAAGGTCTCCACTTCAGCAAATTGTTTCAGCTTCAGCTCCAACCTCTTCAGCTGCACAAGGATATTAAAGAGCGAAAGGATATTTTAATATCAGAACTGCTGGATCTACACATCAAATTTCTACTCCATATTGGGGGAAAAAATCTTAAATATTTAATGATGTCAACATCTCTTTGGACACGTCAAAGTGTAAACTACTGTTCCTCTGATAGTATGGTGGAAAATTGCAAATTACCCTCGTCTAAGATTTAATTATCTCGACTTCTTAGTAGATCATCTAAGAAACAGATCTGTGACAGGCAGTATCCAACAATTTTAACATGAAAATCTACCCATTCCCACCTCTAACAAAACCCAAACAACAACTATTATATCAACAATGATAAATACATAAATATATAATCCATAAACCAAAAAAGAGGGTGAAAGAATAAAGACATCCGGGAAATGCAAGTGCAAAGAGATAGAAAGCAGAAGGCATCTCTAAAAGCTGGGGGTTTGGAAATCAAAACCATACCCAAAAGAACGTGCTAAAGAATGTCATCCAGAGTTACCAAATAAATTAAAAAATGACTTGCGGACATATGATATAATGTGTATTCTAACAAGTACAGGATGGCATGGCTGCTCCAGAAATTCAGAAGACAAGGAAAATATTGTGTGCGTTTTTTTTTTTTTTTTTGGATATACATGTAGTTCCATACACCTGCGCATCCACACACAGGCACCTGGGCATGCACACAGACATGCTAATCTGCTTGTGTATGTTAAATTGTGTTTGTGTATGGACAAATTTGAAAGAGAAAAACTTGAGCAAGGAATTTCCCAGGAAAAAAACATGTAAACCAAAACAAAGATAAAGACGAATGAAAAAGCACCTTGAATATTACAAATTTTACTAACAAATGGATTAAAGATGCCCACTTTACACAAGCTTTCTATGTATTAAGGTGGGTGGGCACCTTCGCAGAAAGAACATGTACTGGACAACACATGCTATGTTGCGCATGTGGCATTGGACACAAGCAACACAGATTAACACTGTCTTTATCAGTATGATTTATCTATTATAGTTACAAACTTTCTACAATCCATTATAGTTACAAACTTTCTACAATCCACTGTGTGATCACAAGCTAGACCTCCAGGACATTAAGGCACAAGGGTCTAAAGTAAATAATACCAGAAGAAACCGTCTTATTTGCTGATACAAGAATCCTTATCTTACACCTCGCGAGATGCCCTGGCCCCTGACCTATTTGAACCATAAAATTCTCCATCATTAACAAGTCTTGTGGTAGGTAGGTAGTGGGGTTTAGATCACAAACTAATCTAGAAATGTTTTACCTAATTCACGCTATACCTGTCTAATTTCAACCCATTCGTGCAACCTGATTCGCGGTGTGTATGCCGATCAAGTTCGCCAAAGCTGGCTACCTAGAAATAAAAGACAAGCAACCAGCATTTGACGGGGGAAAAAGTCTTCCGAGCAAATCAATCAAACACTATAACAACTTCCCACAGTAAAGATCACGTAATGACTAATTGATCTAGTGGTCTTTTTGATGTATTTAGCTCTAGTAGTTTTTTTTCTTTTTTTTAACTGGCCTTACTTGCAGAAGGGGAAGCTATGAACCGTAGGCTGCACTTGGTTCTAAAGTGAGGGAAATGTCAAGAAAAGGAAAGGGAATCTGTGAACCCTAATAGCCAGTGCTCGGTTCATAAAGTGAAGGAAATGCCAATAGAAGGAGTTCTGGACACCACTTTCTGAAATGACTTGAAGAAAGAAAATCTGCTAAAATGGCTTTCGACATCTATTGATAATTTTCAGGCAGGATATAATTGTGATGGTTGTGCATTACTGAGAGCCTTTGCATGACACTAAGTTTAACCTTCAAAAGATTAAACTAATGATAAATCCTTAATAAGATTAACCTCACCCTAAAACTGATCAATTCAACAAAATCAGAAACCACATATTAAGTTAATAGTTCGACAAACTCCCTTCCATTTTGTTGAAAGTATTATTAGGTGTGGCATGTGAGTATCTTCGAATGATTTTATGTTTTTCAGTTTATGTACCGGATGTAAAAGTCACAAAGGCTCTTAGAAATGCAGTTCTACTGCGACCTGAACATTACCAATATCTGTTCAAAGCCATTTAGCAAATTTCTTTCTGCAATTAATTTGAGAGAATCAAGTCAAACTCCTAAATCTTCAGTTCATATACATATAATTTACACAAGGACGAATAAGATCAAGTATGAGTATTCCATAAAATCATAGAAGACATACATCACAAACTTATAAGACAAAGCACTTATAGAAAGAACTACAAAAAGGCACCTGGTGATTTATTATAGTAGCAGCCATCCGTTGAACTTCACGTTCTTCGTGATCAGCAAACAATTTAGCCTTTGTTGCTGCAGCAGATAGGCCAGCTATGGCAGCAAACTTCACACAATCAGGAGACAGAGGAGAAGCAGCATCTTTTTTAGCATATGAAATCTGACCTTCCACATCTGAAATCAATTAGTGAGCGACTTAAGGAAACAATAAGTTATATATACATATATATTGCATAATAACTAGGCAGCTCACTCTTTTGGTAACCTAAGGTTGCATTTGCTCCATGCGAGCCAACTTCACTATGAGTCTTATCAGAAGTCGACCTGCCAGCATGAAACAGAAGACTACTAAGCAATCTCTTGTTTAGCAAAAGTCCAAGAGCATAATATTGTGTAGAACAAATCAACTAATATAACACAATGCTTTTGCCTGCAAGGTATGGTTACAAAGCCTAAAATACCTACTGTAACTATAAAAAACTATAAACTATAAAACTGAGCAAAAGAAAGAAAGAAAGAAAGCTCTAGGAAAATGCTTTCAATCAATCATGAACTGCCACGAATTAGTTAAAAGCTCACTGCTCTAACCTAGGATCATCTTTAGTCAAGACAGCTAGTGATGCACTTGCACATGTTGCAGCAACTCTTGGTCCTATTGCAGAGGACAGAAATGCCACCTATAAAAATTTATGACATAAGAAAGGTAATTAGTAAATAAGATAAACTGTGAGAGAACCAAATATTCAAAACACAACCATTAAGCATCAAAATATCCCCAGGTATAAATTGCAGCAGATGCTCCCGAGAAACAGTGCAAATTGAACATCATCTTGTTTTTTATTGGCATATGTTGAATCATAAATTCATAGTGAAAACTTATAAACCTAATCGTCGTCTCCAATTTTCGTAAATGCCATTTGATGATGGAATTAGAGAAACTCGCCAAACAGATCATCTGATTCCAGGCCTCCACACTCAACTAAAGCATACTCTAAGAAATATCACAGTAATTAATTGTTAATTATGCACACTGCAAACAGCCAAACGTCAAAACATGCCATTAACAAGAACTGATCGATTAAAAAAAATGTGCCCATCATCATTTAAATAAGAACAGCGATTAACATATCTATTCTGTTAGGTAAAACACTGGATCATCTGTTTGTAGAAAGAATTGAGTTTTAGATTCTCTCATTCAATCCCACAAGGAATATAAGAAAATTGCCAGGAAGTTGGGCATTATTTAATATGCGGACCCATTAGCTAAATAGCTTACCAAAATGGTTCTTAAAGTACCTAGAATCAAAGAAAAGGGTCCCAGCTTCTAGCTCCTGTCATAAGAACACCTATTTCCTCATTCACGTCATCTTCTGTGTAAAACAGACAGCTTTGTTTTCACGTGACGGGAGTATCAGGGGACCTTCGGCTTAAATAATATGTCAGCCCATTGCCTAATAGCTTAATCTTTTTATTTAAAGTGGATATCAATACAAATGTATGCATACTACATGCAGATTAATAGTTACTCACCAGGGACATAACAGGATTTGCAGCGTTCGCAAATGGAATCTGGTTTCCAGGACTGGCTTCTTGAGGACAAATGCCTGCAATATAATACAGAGTGAAAGCCAAGGGATCAAGATCTAGAAATAACACGTACAAATAAAAGGTATTTTTTGTTAGTGGCCAATGACCAGGAAGACAGTACCTGCCATATCACCATTTGCATTCAAATATGATAAACCGTAATCATGTCCATTTGAATCAGATGGGCCCTCAGTTGGCGTAACTTCAATATTTTCTAGTAAGCCATCCTCCATTGGAAGCTGAAGGAAATGAAGAATACATTGTGCTTTTGATTTGGTGCCTACATATTCTGCAATCTCATTCCAGTCATCCTTGTATTTCTCCAAGGCCTCAAGTAGGATCAAAGTTTCTTGATCGGTCCAGCCATCTCCATCAGTATCAAATGCATCTTTCATTGAATCCGCTCGCACGAAATCTACACTCGAGTGACCAGTAATATATTTTGCATCGTGAAAACAATCGGAGCAAAGTACTGTGTCAGCCTGTTCCATTCAGCAAAGGAAGACTAAATGTGAAGCAAGAAAATGTGAGTATCACAGCTACTTAAATTGCAAAAGTTTTTTCCACCTGAATAAATGGTACAGAACATCAATTTAAAGGTATTGATAATTTAAAAAAAATAAAGGCTATTTCACTTTAGCTACCTTGTACTCCAATTTGATGAAGATTGTGTTCTAAGGCTATTATTACTTTCAGCATTGGTAAACACTACTTGGCATATGATGTTCTTGTTCACTGATTCCAATTTAGGAATGATGTATGATAGTAATCAACAATGAAACAAGGACACAATTTTAACCTGTACGCACTGTCTCCAGAGGATGAATTTATTCATTGTATGTTTTTCTCTACCTTCTTGTTTATATGGGAACAGAACTCAACAGAAGCCTTTTATATGAGAGTTGAGCACTAGCCAACAAACATTTAAACATCTTAATATTTACCCGCACCATGATACATTAATTGGAACTCAGATTATTTATTAGAGCATCACGAGAACCACTGGTAGCCTAAGCAGAGATAGTTGATCAAAAGTTTAGTTGACTATGATGGAACCCGAGAACTTCAGAAGCCTTTGACAGGATGGCTCCACTATAAAATCATACTTATTGTGAACTCAATGGTATGGCTCCAATCCCCTTAAAAAATTTCCTCTTCCTCTAAAACCCTAGTTCTAGATCTGAAACTCTAGATTTAGAACAAATCCAAAAAAAATACTGTAGCAAATTTCTACAAAAAAAATCCTTCGTAAATCCCAAAAAAAAAAAAAACACAAATCCTCATTGTACATCTTCCTTTTCAAAAAAAATCAAACGAAAAAATTTTGTCCATCTCCACCGCTCAGAACACCGCCGCCCGACACCACCACCTCTCGTCGCTTCTCCTCCCCTGCCTCCTTCATCTTCCCCATTTCAACTCCAGAAAAAAAACCCCTCGCCGCCTCTGTAAACCGCCACCATCACCGCCCATCATCCTTATCATCTCCATCACCTCTGCATCATCACCACCACCACCACCAAATCTTCATCACCTCCATCTTCTTCTTACAATTCCATCGAAACCCAACCCTACCGCCGATATAAGCCAGCCAGATCCGCAATCACTGTCCCGCAGCCAACGCCCCAGTGTCACCACCGCCTCTCACCATCAACACCAGCCACAATCAGCATCGCAACTGCCACGATAGCCCCCATCACCATCATACCCATCATCTTTCTGCCATTGCTCGCCACCTCTGAAGCCGTCGCCGCACCTCCTGCCACCTCGCATTGCACCACGACCTCGGATCCGCTCGCCACTGCGTTATCGCCATCTGCGAGATCTCCAGAAGCCCAATCTCCCTCACCACCGACTGCTCCTCATCGTTGATCAGATCTTTGCCGCCGCAGGTCTGATCTTTGCCGCCGCAGGTCCTCCAGTGTTATCGAGGCGCGAGGCGCAGTGTGAGGCGCAAAGGATCCAACGCACACGAAGCGCAAGGCGCAAGGCGAGGCGATCGCCTCACTTCAATGAGGCGCATATTTTTTCTTTTTGTATGGATTTATTAAGAATGTATTCTTTTCTATGTATAGATGTATTATGGATTTCTTTTTTGTATGGATGTATTCTTTTCTTTTTATTGATGTATTATGGATGTATTCAGTGAGGCACATACTTCAGTGAGGCGCATGATTTCATATGTATTCTTTTTTTTGTATTCCAAGATATTGGAAATACACACTAAAAATGCATTAAAATTTACATTAAAAATTCACTAAAAATTTACACTAAAAATGCATCAGAGACAAATCTCTCTCGTTCTTCTCTCTCTCTCTGATCTCTTTCTCCTCTCCAGCTTACTCCCCCCTCTTCCTCTCTCTCTTATCTCTCTATTCTCTCTCAGAGATGAGAGATCTCCGTCTCTGAGAGAGAAGAGAGACAGAGAGAGATCAAGAAAGGGTCGAGAGAGGGGGAGAGAGCTTACCTAGTGACGACGACGAATGCGGGGGGCCCTCTACCCTAGATCGAGTTCGCCTGCAGAAAAAGGTTGGTTTTTTCATTTTACTTTTATCTAACTTAAGCGGGCTGGGTTTACCTGCTAAATTAGCGGTTGTAACCCGACCCGCCCAAAACAATAAGCGCATAGAGGCGATCGCCTCGCGCCTCGCGCGAGGCGCACGCGAGGCGCATTCGGGCGCGCGCCTTGTGCTGCCCGCGCGCCTCGCCTGAGATGCGGGGCGCATTGTTGCGCCTCGCTTCGCCTCGCGCCTGAGGCGCATCGCCTCGATCGCCTCTGACAACACTGAGGTCCTCCCTCTTCGTCGACAACTCGCTAGATCTCTGCCTCCGCCGGTTAGATCCCCTCATCACTATCGACATCCTCGTGCCGCAGGATCTCTATCGCCGTCGTCATCGTGTAGTCGCCACCGCCGCTTCCAACTCCCATTTGGGGGTAGCCGTCGCTGCTTCCAACTCTCATCGGAGGAGAGTTTATTGGACTTATAGGATTTATTGGGTTTGGGTTTTAAACCTGATCCGAATTCAATTAAGTTGGAGTGTTTGGGTTGAGTGATCAAACTCGCTAAGACCCGACCCGTTGCAACCCAGACCGACCCGTCCGCAATCAGACTTGAGCGAACTCAGTGAGTTAACTTAGTGAGTCAACTAACTGAGTCGGGTGAGTCAACTCAGTCCAGCAGCATTGCACAACAGTTCAGAGGCCATTTTTTCGCTCGTTTGGAGTCTGATTCGAGCTTCATCGAAAGCATTAGATCCGCAACTGAGTCCCAGAGATACTGGGAGAATATCATAGCACTTGAGCAACAGATCCGACCTCCACGAGCCCGTATTTGGTTCTGGTACTATCCTTGCAGCAAAAAATCATTGTTTCAGGCTACATTTTCAGCTCAATTTGAGTTCAGCTCGAGCCACTAAGATTCTTGAGTAACCTCTGATCTTTATGCACTGAATTTTATTCATGGAGTTTTACTTTTGTGGGAATACATACATATTGATGGTAATGAAAAGAAGGTTAAAAGTGACATGTATGCAACTCTCCCGTATCTTTGGGATTCTAATGATCATAATGGATATGAAAAGTAGAAAATCAACTTGAAATTTTATTCAGATATTTCTCCTTGACACCTCACAGAAGTGTCATTATATCCAAATGAAGCTGACTGGAGAAACTTATTGGTAGTAGGAAGACAATCATATCAACTATTGAGATTGATTGGTCTTACAAAAACTTTTTCGTACTCGGTATGCTCCACACCTCAAAAGCCCATAATTTAGTGACACGATCGCTGAATGTAAGGAGATCCTCGATGGCATGGTGAAAATTCTAAAAAGCAAGGCGGTAGAGATTATTGAAGATCCATAACCAGTGCCAGAAATTGATGATAAACCAGAGTCAGGGTCAGAAGTTGTTGCTGAGTTGGTGTCACTGCAAGAAGGGTTCTCCATGGCCCACGAAAGTTGTAGAGCTACCTATTGAGACCCTTATAATCTTCCAGCAGAGCCTACTAGGGAGCTAGTACCATCTTTGGCAGCTACTAGGGTCTCAGATTTCTTGAGATTGCCTGATGTGTACGACCCATTGCAAATATTTATACATGATTCAGGCTCACAGGAGATTGGTGCCTTGGTATGTGAGTTAATTTTTAGTAGAGCTGAGTTGTCTTGGCAGTCTTGCTATGCTGCATGTATCTTGTTCAAGCCACCATCGACTGCAACCGGTTTGTCACGGGCACCAGTTCCAACTCTACCACCTCGATCTCGATGTGATGCGCTAGTGATTCCGCTACGGCCACCACCATGGCCCAATTGAGATGCTTCATGAGAGGTGTCCTCACTCGACAGGGTCGAGTTCCTCCCACCACGAATGAAATGGTGAGGACATCACACTAGTTTCCAATTGCTTTTATTTCTTAGTCTATTTTTGAGTTTAGTATTTTCTTTATTGTGTTTTAGTACCATATTGGTTATATCCGAGAATTAAACTTTGTGTAAAGCCTATAAATAGGCATCAGACTTCTTTTATTGTTAAACAATGAATGAATAAAAATCTTCTAGTTAAAATTTATTTCCTGAGCTTTTAAGTTCTTGAAATTGGGGTGTGAAGCCTGTGGTGCAAGAAGTGCGAAGCCCAAATTTATCAGATTTTTATCTCTAAACCCTAATTTCTTTTTCTATTTTCTTGTCAAAATCCTAGTTCCTAATTTTTAGTTTGAAGGTGATTGTAATCCTCTCGTGTTATATAATTTACCTTATGGATTCATTCAAGTTAAGGAATCAACTGACCGAACCCATCTCACATCAACTACAACTACTAACCACTTAACAATTTAAGGTATCCTTCAGAAATCAATTTCTCGGCATCCATCAAAATAATAGCATTTGCCCAGTGATTTTAGTCAAGAAAGCAACTGCAGAACACATCGGATCTCCTACAACTACTAGCCACTTTAGCAATAAAGTAATCTTAGAGACTTCAATTTAACAACATCAATCTTCTCCACAGCATTTGGCCAGTTCTTTTTAACCCAGGGAAATATTCTGACTCCAAAAGAAAGTTCTCAGTTTCTGTTTAAATATACTAGGGTTTAAATGTCTCCAAACAACAGATCCCTGCCCATTTTAATATTTACATATATTAGCTATTCTGGAGGCCCCTTCTAGACAAACAGCCCTACATTTTATGACAGAAACACAATTGTAGGCCACCTAAAATTTAACTACATTTTGAGCTGGGAGACACGGTTTTGGACCAACTAAGAAATGGGTTTGGCTTCTTTAAATTTCTCATACTCTTGGTGCATTACCATTTCGCAAGTTGTGACTCTGGATGTCCTCTTAGAGTTCTTTTCTCTTTGAGATTATATAATTATTTTACTTTCCATTATGTCACACCTCGAGTAAATAGTCCCACATAGGATATACATTGACAAAATATCTGGATTATAATAGTTCTCATGAACTCAAAAATTAATCGTAAAAAATAACATTTTTTAGGGAAGAAACGGGCAAAACTATATAGTTAAGTGTGCTCAGCCTAGAGCGATTTCATGATGGGTGAACCTCTATAAAATGTTCTCACTCGGGTTATGAAAATTTCACAAGCTTCTCCACTAGATGTTTGCCTAATTTCTAAAGTAGTTTACATATTCACCTTTTCTTTGGTAGCATACATGTTTCAAAAGCTAACAAGCCTCATGCACTCCATTACATATATTGAGTGTTTACTTGCTTCAACGCATCTCTTTCTTTGTTGGGTACAGATTTATTGATCATATCTATCCCTTGAGCAGTTAGGTGGCAATTTAATTTACCTTACTTTTGAGACACATCCAAAACAAAACATTGCCCTCTTTCATCACCAAGTTCGACCTAAGAAACTCCCCATTCTCAAACAGAAACTAAGAGCAGAAAAACTTTAAGAAAGAATTATTATCGAGTATCTTCATCACATCCTAAACACCATGTTCCTACATTGGAATAATTAACAAATGGATATTCTAAAATTAATTGCCACCTAAAAGTTGTTTTTGAACCCCCCCCCCCCCCCCCCAAAAAAAAAAAAAAAACACACACACACACACACACACACAGAGACACACACCTGAAAGTTGTTTACCTAGTTTATTTCCCCAATCTCTCTATCCCACTCTTCCCAATCTCTTCTCTCTCATCCTAGATGAAAATGATGAGTCATCCAGTCTCCTCCCAACAGCCCCTAAAAAAGAATTATCTCAAACCCGTATTCGCGTGGGCAATCACTTCAAAGTTCAAAAAGTGTTAAAAAACCTCAAATACATAAAATGCTTCTTAGAAATGCTTTCAGTTAGGCGCTTTCATCAAGGACTTCTATCTACATAAACTTGCAGCCAAACACACTTTTTGAAGGTCACTGGATTGACCTTTATAGCAAGAGAACTTGAATGGTATGATGGACAAGATCTTCGTGCAGTGCCAATCAGTGTGGTCCTATTGTGCTCTGTACAACAATGAATTCAACATATATAGTGAAGACTGAACTTGGTTTCAAATATGAACTGATTTCGATACATATTGACAATATGCCAATATAAAATAAGGCTGATATTGCTGATATTGACAGACGATTTTGATGATATTGATAATAAAAAGACCCTTGGCCAATACCAATACCAATACTAATATTTAACACCATGCTTAAAAGGCTCTAATGTAGGAAACATGCCTTCCATCTCATCAAGGTACACATGCCTTCCATCTGTATTGTAAACAAGTACACCCTGCCCGTGGATAATTAATGTAAAAATGTGTCGAAGACTCAAAAATACCATCCATCTCCGATGTTTCAAGGTTAACATGAGCACTCTACAACATGATATGAAATATCTTACCAACAAAATGGCCTACTCAAAATAAAGGGCAGATGGGATTTGGTGGCTCTTTCCTATAAGTTGTGAATCTGCAATTGCAGCTAGTTACACATAAACAGTATTTCATTATGCAGTATCATCTCTTTGAAAAATGTGATCAAGTTTGTTCCTGTATGCAAAAGATATAATCCGTTCAGCTACTAATTTAGCTGATATTTCAAGAAATCCTTAGGAAAGTTACTAGCAGATTTTAGCATCAAGTAAATGCAACTAAGGAAAGAGTGCATACAGAATAGCAATGCAGGAGGGGGTCTCAGGCAGCAGCAAATAAAAGATCAGAACCCGACTGAAAATTCAAATTATATAAGGTGCAACTTTAGCATGGATATGGGATAAAGCACAATCCTGCACAAGAGGTTCATCAAGAAATCCTGTGGAACACATTTTGCCACTAATGTTTAACAATACAGAGGGTAATTAATGAGGATTAACAAATATATGACTGATGATGTGAAAATATTCGTATGCGCTATGAGATTTCATGTGACCATGAGATGCCATGAAGCCTGTTGAGGAAAGAGTTATGAAATTGATGAAGGCTGATTAGCGGTATTGATCAATGTGTTGGAGTTGGACGCAACAGCAACTTAAGAATAATGAAATACACATGTCCAAAGTACAATTGCAGAGGATTACAAGTATGCCAAAAGAGGATAGCTCAGAAGAAGTGTTAAATATAATTTGAAAAATGCAATTTGGCCAGAAATAGTATGAAGCATGGAGCTTCTTGATTACAGATCAAATTATCAAGAATTTAAGGCAGAAACCACGGTAGACTCCAATGTCAATAGTAAGAAAGTAGTTAGAGAATACACAGAATTTGGCTAGCCTTTTATAACCAACCTATTTACATGTTTTCACTGTGTATAGCATATACAAAGAGATAAATAAGCAGAATCACATATGATGTAATACTTGGAGGTATGTTACTAACACCAATACTCATCATTATTAGTAACTATATGCAGCACAAATGAGTTACTGAGGTTAGAATAATAAATTCAAATATCACAAATATTAAAGTTGTCAATATAAATCAGGAAAAACTGGTCAAATGACATATTTAAAATATCTAAGAGGATCATAAGAAAAATACAATGTTCAACAGCAGAGTTTAAAGTTAAAAGCAAGACATACCTCTTTTTGAGACTGGTAATGTGAATTAGGCAAAGGACGAGAGCAATAACTACAAGCATGCTCTGATAACCGCTCCCGAATCCTTGTATCCAAGTCGAGAATCCTGCCATCAGCATCTTCCATTCCATCAGCATTTGATGAAGACAACAGAGTAATGTCCTCCAGCCTAATACTACATTTTGGCTTATCAAACAATATCAGACTATCAATTGATCTAAGGTGAGAAGTGTGAACATTTAGCTCCCCAGTAACATCCTCCTTAATCAGAAACCGGGACATTAGAGATCCGGCCATCCTAGACCCTCGAGAAGAAGCAGACAAATAATTAATAATTCCCCAGTTATCGAGAAACCGCACTATCCTACTTAAATCATAGAGTTCACTAACGGAAACTAGCCCTTGACAATCAACAAACAATAGCCTCTTCCCTGGATTCTCCAAATATTTAAAAACTATCTTATTTCTTAGCGCCATGTACTTCTCTGGAGTATGATCAGTAGATTTTCCTGAAAAGTAAAGTGGTACAACTTGCCGCTCCAATCGATGAACTGTGGTGGGAGAGAACCAATCTGCAATGTCCAAAGGCAAAACTTTTATCTAAATTTTAAAGTGCATTTTAGGTCACTGAAATGAATTTGACAAAATCACAAGATATACTTTACTATACTGGAACAAAATGTAGTATGACATCTGCATGGTTTCAAGTTTAAAAATTTTAAGCGGCATAAGCTTATATTAACCCCTGGTTCACATGACAAGATTTTTCTCAAAAAATTGCTTATGTTTCCTTCCCTATTTCTTCCTATTCCATATAAACTGCCTATTTACAGACAAAAAATTATATTTCTCAGTCAGTGATATAATTTCCCTAAATATTTCCATGATCAAATATTCAAATATAATGTAGTAAAATAGAGTAAAAATGCAATTTTCTATAAATTTCCAAATTTCAAAATTTAAAGTGTCATTAGAGATTAACACAATCCAATTATTCAAATCACCTGAGTGCATAGGAACAATATGAATCTTCCCATCCTCAAATCTCTTCACGATTCCCTTCCCTTCCATCAAAACTGGCGGAGTGCAAACATAGGCCGAGGGCTTATCCTGGTCCAGCGACGGATTCAACAAAGGATTATCACTCGGAACGCTAGACAACGCCTGCAACTGCCCGTGCGAGATGTTCTCGAGCAGCGGGAGCGATCGAACCGTCGAGAATTTCTCGGCGGCGCCCAGCGCGAAAACGGAGGGGTGCGGGCGGTTAACGGATCTCTTGACGGCGACGGGGAAATCCGAGATCCGCTGTCCGAGATCCGACAAGACTTCGGACTCGCGGAGATCGAGGATCGAATCCGCATTGAGGTTGTTAGCGGGAAAATCCTGGTTGTTGTTGTTGTTGTCTTCGTCCTCTTCGGGATCATCTTCCTCGTCCTCGCCCTCATCTTCGTCTTCGTGGTTCTTTTGGCGCTTGAGGTTGCTGGCGTCTCGCTTTCGCTTCCGCCATTTGAGGCGAGAATCTGAGAAAAAAGGGTGATTTCTTTGGAAACCCTAACTTGAGACTAAAAGGGGAAAACTAGGGTTTAGGGTTTTTGCGAAAGTACCTGAAGAGGGGAGAGAGGGGGAAGCAGGGGACATGAGAAGGAGACGACTGCAGAGCGAATTAGTTTCGAGTCCTTTTCCCCCACTCTCTCTCTCTCTCCCACATTCGAGCTTGCTGCGGGATTTTGGCACGAGGTGAGACGGAGAGTAGACGGAGGATTAGAGGTACCGCGAGTGATTGTATCTATCACGTGTGCTTTGATATTTGTGCGCCGCCGTATACGGGCCGGGACGGGCCGGGGTTCATCATGTCAGGAAAGGTTCGGGTGTGCCCGTGTATATTTGGATAATGGGCCTGCCCAGCCTCTTATCAACCCATTATTGCCACGCAATCCCATTTAGTCCTCTTGCTGTCCGCATAGATCGCAATCAGCATCCACAAACTACCAGTAATGTTGTAGCTTTCATGTGTGGTGAATTCTAGTTACTGCTAGTTGCGCTTTCATAGTGTTCTTATTATTGCGAAATTGATATGCTACGATACCAATTATTACTCTCGAGATCGACGTTTGCGAAACTTGACAATATGATTAGTACTTGCAAAAAAAAAGTTATTGTAAAGCAAACTAATACTACCTAGAAAAAAGAGCAATAAGAAAGAACATGAGATTTAACGTGGTTCGACCCAAACTTGGCCTATGTCCAAGAGGAGAGAACTTGAGAGAGATTTATCAATAACTTGATACAAAAAGATCTAACCTTTCTCTTGATGTAACAAGAGTATTCACCTTTCTCCTCAATTTATACTTAAATTATAAGAGTATTATCTTATCTCTATGCATCTTCACCTTGCTCCCTCTTTCTTGGCTTCCTTCTGATCTTGGTGTTCTCTATCTTTTTCTCCTTTAGATCAGTATTTTCTCCGTTTATACAATGCTGGGTTATAATCTTTATTTATAGGATTTTACAACATCAACTCTTATTTGGACTATGAGATGATCTTGGCCATGGATGCCTGAAGAATCTTGATCAATCCTATTAGGAGTTTATCTCCTTAATCTAGAAGAATTCTAGACCAATTAATCTTTAGAAACAAATCCTTCATTGAATAGAAACTGAGTCTTATTCGTACTCCACCAGAAAAGAAAATCGGCGCCTGAAAATGTAACTCCCGATCCAACGGGTACGGAGACGTTACTGCGATGTATATACGTAGGTCGAAGATACCCTCACATATATACGCTAAGCATCAGTAAAGGCAAAAATCAGAGTTGAAATATGTTGTGCATTATACATTCCAACATATGAGTACAATTACAAAGTTATCATAAGATGTGACACAATATTATAAGAATATTACATCACTGGTAGACGCAAATGCGAAAATACAAAGAGATGTACAATCATAAACTGTACAAACGAGGGCTCAGAGTCATAACAGGAAAACTCTAGAGCCGAGCAAGGGGCCTGGAAGGATAGAGCTTCAGACGGTCTTCAGATGATCCACTACGCTTCCGCTGCGTCACTTTGATCAGCAAGATGAATTCACCAGCTCCAAGCTCTAGGACCTGAACATGAGGATCCAAAGAGTCAGAACTCCCCAACGAGTGGTGTTACGAATGCCAAGTGGCGTGCAAGGTTAAGCACACGTGTATTAATAAATCCGAATCAAAGCATACATTGAAAACCGTGTCGTGAGCACAAGCACACTATATATGAATGAGACATTAAGTAATGAGTTATAATCAGGGATCAGTATAAAAAGAGGAGTGATCAAGTCAGGAGACCAGAAAAGTAAGACACATGTGGTAAACTAGAAACATAATAATAATTAATAAAATCAAAATTTGAAGTAAAATCTGATGAAAGCAATTGTGGCAAAATGATCGAGGGAAAACCGCGCACAAAAAATGTATGTTTTGAAATCAAGATTTAAAGTGTGTGTGATTTGGCTTCCTCGATACTTCCGTTATAGCATAGAGGCTAAAACGAGTCGAATCCACAAGGACGGGAGGCGATAGAAGCTTACACGGTATGTTCACGTGTATGTTAACGATTTTTCAGTGTTTGAAAGAATAAAAAGAAAAGAAAATAAAGAATGAAAAAGAAGAAGTATGGTGAAACACAAAGAAGTGGGAAACATAGAAAAGAATGGTTTTTGTGATTTTGTTTTTATATCTAAAATAAAGTAAAAAATAAAGAAAATTCACGGCTACTAACTACTAATGACTCCACCAACATACTAACCTCTTAGTGATAGTTGCCTCACATATATCATTGGCCATCACTAGTCCTTAGTTCAAGAGCTTTATAAAGCATGGCTCATATATAACTCATCACATTCAAACTCAACAAAACAAGAGCAAGCTACACTTAAACCATCAAAACTAAAAGTAAGCATGGAGTAAAATAATGTTAGCTTATTGGAGAGTTAGGAAGTTAGAGTGTTAGATCCATCATCATGAGCCATCAATGACTCTTGCAAGAGTAAGGTCAAGTAGAGGCTATTAGATTCACGTGGATTATCAAATAAGAAGTTAGACTAGTTGGTGGTTAGTAGTTAGTTGCCATGAGAGAAAAGATTAACTAAACATGTTAAAAGAGTTAGATAGAAAACAAAGAGAGGTAAAGAGAGCACCTTTCATAGCTTGTCACCTTTTATTACAAGCACTCTTGCATTCCACTCATGTATCACTCTTTCTCCTATTACAAGATCTAAAACAAAATAAAAAATATAAAGAGGAAGAAGAAGAACTAACCTAACCTAAACTAAAAAACGACATGAAGAAGAAACTACCCTAAAACTACACTACTCTCTGGATATCTCCCTCTTCAGAGCACAAAGGGGCTATTTATAGGCGAAAAGGGCACCAAAGGGTCTGCACGGAGCCGCGCGTCGAATCTCGGCGCACGGCTCCACAAGATTGTCGCAGAAACATGGCATTTGCAGCGTTTCCGCGGCAATACTTGGGAGGCGCGCGCAGCGCTGCCTGCTGCGCGCTTCCCAGATGTCCCCCTGTCGGATGTACTTGCTGGTTTTCGGATTTGGGCCCTGATTTTGACGAAACCACCCTCCAAAGTCAATGACTATCTTTATAGGCCTTTAATCACCAATTAAATGGTGATTTAGGGTCTTCTTCTTCATTGCACACCATGGACCTAGAAACATGCAAGAGAGGTGTTATTAGCAGAATGTAATATTAAATAAATGTGAAGATATGGTACGAAATATGCAGTTTTAGAGACTAATCACAAAACAAGTGATATAATCAAGTTTGCAAAGTAACACAACAAGTTATTATCTTGGCATCTTATTATTATTACTCGTCTGACACATATATCTAGATATGTGTCCTGGTGTACATCTCAACACACATACATCCATATATAAGTAAGTCGAGGTTGGTTATTAGAAGTTGATGAAAAACTGATAGCTCATATTTATAGTGATTTTCGACCGCCCATGACACAACTAATGGCGGCCTGAAATCCCCCTAACACGCATCTTCTGGGTGCCTAAAAGCACCCTACACGATTCATCAGTTTAGTATTTCCACCACTATAAGTAAGGTATCATACTGGCATTCATCACTTTCTCCATTCCCATATAGGTTGTCCTTTTATAGCTTTTTAAGCATATTATTAGATTACGGGAATGAGCTGGAACATAACTGGTCATAACAGAAGTACATAACAAGCATAACATAACAAGAGATCAGGTACTACATTTCCGTAATGTGATAATCATGAGTAGAGAGTTGAACATGACAGGTAACAAATGTTAATGTGATATCATGCAGATGTCAGCTGATAAGTCATGTCATAATAGGGGCAGGTGATAAGTGATAACATAATAGGAGCAGGTGTCAAGTAGTAGCATGTCAGGTAATAACACATCAGTTGTTAAGTGATACAGACAGATGTCATGTAATAGCATGTAGATGTCAGGTAGTAGAATGTCAAGTGTTAACATATCAAGCATGTGCATAGCAAGTGATATAGCGATAGCTGAGTACAATCAAGCGGAGCTGAGCAAAATGGAGGCACGGACGTCGAACAGTGTTTAGTCACTAAAGCGCTTGGAGAGGTTACCAGGATGACTCGGCTTAAAGTGCAAGTAGAAAATCCGACAGCATCTCACCTATACGAATCTAGTGGTAAAGCGCTGAGCGCTAAGCATGCCTACCAGGCGGAGTATGAGAGACCTGACGGTCTAAGCGCATTCCTCTTTCGAGGAAGTGGGCGAGAGAGTCCGGAGGTTAAAGTACGCTCGGGGTCTAAGAACACTCTCGGTAGTTACCACGAAACCCATAAGGGTGTAGACCTAAAACCAATTGGGTAGCTAGCTCGGGAGTAGGCAGAAATCCAGAGTCGGTACAAAGGTACCTGCAAATTTAGTACCACACGAGCATGCATATAAGCGTGATAATATCTAGACTATTATGGAGTAGTGAAGCCCAGAGGCTGAGTGGAGAGCCCGGAAGCTAAACGCAGCCCGGAGGCTGGGTATAGTACCTGCAGAAGTGTTAGCGTCAATCACACGCACGTAATAAGGCAAAATGAGCAACATCGCAGGCATGGTACATGTACAGGAATGTAAACTACCTAATACAAACATTCGTCACAGGCATATATATGTACAATACTTGGCACACGTCCACATACAAATACAAGGGCACATCCCAATACAAAATACCATGAAAATGCAGAATAAAATATATGTTGACCCGACGAAGCGGGAAACCCAAAACGAGGCGAGGACACTCGCCTAAATCTCGATAAATGCCACAAAATCCCGGAGTCCAAACACACGTGCACGCCACCGAAATAGATTAAAATATATTTAAATATTTTTAGAGAGAGAAAGAGAATAAAAGGAAGGAAAGAGAAACAAGGGAGAGAGAAAAAGAGTGAGTGAATAGGGGGGAGAGTGAACAGGGAGGAGAGAGAGAGAGAGAATTAAGAGAGAAATAGAGAGAATTAAGAGAGAGAGAGGGGGGCTGTGTGTACAAGGAGGGCTCATGGCTCCCCATAAGCCCAGGGGCCTGATCAGCCCTCTGGTGGCGTCGGCCGGCCGCCGGCAAGGGGTGGCCGCTGGCCACCCAAGGGGAAGAGAGAGAGGGAAAGGGGGAGATGATGGTGGAGATAGTGGAGGGAATTGAGGAGTGGTGGTGGAATTTTGGTGAAATTGGAGGAGATAGTGAAGTGAGAGGAGGGTGGAGGTTGATTTGGTGGGATGATGGTAAGTTTGGGAGGAGGTGGTGGTTGGTTTGGAAGAAGAAGAAGGTGAAGACAGAGAAAGAGGAGGAAGATAGAGTTGGTGGTATAGTTAGAGATGGAAGAGGGGTTTGGGGAGATGGCCGCCAGAGTTGGAGGTGGTGGTGGCTTCGCCGACCGTGGGGGTCCACCGGAGGAGGGCAGTGCACCGAGCAAGGCTTTGGTGGCGTCGTCTAAAATGGAGAAGAAGAAGAAGAAGAAGAGAAAGAAGAAGAGAAGAGAGAGAGAGAGAGAGAAACAAAAAAAGAAATAGAAAGAAAAGAGAGATTGAAAGAAGAGAGTGATGAAGGGGGTGTTGATGGGGGACCGACCATGTGGGGGGGAGTGGGTTGGCAGTTGATTGGATAGGGAAAAAGAAAGGAAAAGAAAGAAAGAAAGAAATGAAAGATTTCGAAATAATAATATTTTAATAATGCCTGAAAATATCGACTGTTTCAGAAAAAATCCCAAAAAAAATACTCAGAGGTAGAAAATATCATCCTAAGGAATAATATGAAATCAATTTTTAGAAATAAAATCTCTTTTTTAAATTAAAAATCTTGGAATCAACCAGCGATACTGGTCGACACCAAATCCGGCTGATCTTTAATAAATTCAGAAAATTCTCCAAAAAAACATTTAGATAGAAAACATGATTTTAAGAAATAGTGTAAGAGTGGATTTTAGAAATTTAACTCAGTTTGTAAATCAAAAATCCGAGAATCGATCGGCGGCACCAGTCGATATCGATTTTGAAGATTTTGCAGAATAATTCTGAAAAATTCCATAAAATCATGAAAAATCTAAAATATTGAAAAAAAAATATTTGAAACTAAAATCAATTAAATCTGACTATTTGAAAGACCAAGTCAAGAAATACACTAGGATCAGATCCCCGGTTCAAACTAGGGCTGACTCTGAATCTACGAATCCGGATCCAATGCAAAATGACCGCATAAATATTCATAAATAAAAATAAATATAGCAGGTAAATTGAAAAAATATGATCCAGAATCTGAATACGTAACTAAATATGTATTCCAGGAACAGGGTGTAACAAAAAGGAAACTGATTCTGGTTCAGAAAATGTCCCGCATAGTCTATTAGCACTTAGGCCTAGTCGACTAATAGGTTTATATAGTTGACTACTGTAAGCTGCTTCCTCTCTCTATCAGTCTTAGTCGACTAGTACTTGGGCCTAGTCGATTAATAGTCTTTGTTATAAGTCGACTAACTTTCCTTGATCTGTTTCTCTTCTTCTGCTTCAAGCCATTATCTTCTCCAACTCGATTGGATCTTCTTGGACCATTATTTTCTTTAAAAATAAGGCAAAACCTAGCAATCTCTATCTTGACTTATTTTTTAAGCTTTTAGTTAATCACCTTGAGATTTTAGATTACTACCTTGATTCTTCCTTGGTTGTAACCGTGTCGTGAGGCCTTTAATTCTTGTCTCCCCTTTTCGGGCCTTTTGCTGATTTAATGCCACGACTTAGGCCATCTCAGGCATTATCTGAGTGTACCCTTTCTCCTTCCTGCAATATTTTGACCCGGTTCACGTTCTGTTGCAGTCTTCCTTGAAGCTTCATCTCGCGATGAACTCCCTTCCAAATTTATCCTTAAAATTACACCTCGAACTGAGTTTCTTTTCTTCAACTTGTATAACTCTCCACACTTTTTTCCATCCAGGATTACTCTGTCTCCTTGGCTAACTGTGACGACGCCTTGTTGCACTTGGATCTGACATCCTTCTTCGTCGAGCACCCTTATGGATATTAGATTGTAGCGTGCCTCTGGGAAATACTGGACTGCCTTCAGAGCACTCATCATCCTATCTCTTTCTGTAACCTTGACTATTCCAGTGCCAATAACCTCGTAAGTTGAGCCATTCACCATCTTGACAATCTTTTTTTCCTTTGCAACTAAGGAGTTGAATAGCTCTTTTGGGAAAATACATGAACCATACAACCTGAATCAAATATCCAGCCTTTACCTTTAGAAGTATTATCTTTGTAGGAAGCCATTAGTACTTCAGTTTCTTCTAATCCACTCAATGCTATGCTGCCTCCACAGCTCGCCCCTTCTACTTCAACCACTCTTGCCGATGCTTACAGTCATTCTTCCAATGACCTTCTCAGTGACAAAAGTGACACGCCTTTG
This sequence comes from Agave tequilana, assembly GCA_038442645.1. Lineage (NCBI taxonomy): Eukaryota > Viridiplantae > Streptophyta > Magnoliopsida > Asparagales > Asparagaceae > Agave > Agave tequilana. The sequence continues at coordinate 67,324 of JAVJIF010012898.1, forward strand.
ACGAGCCCGGACTTTTCTTTTCTTCTCATCTTCCTTTCCTTCTTGTGACCACCAAACTCAATCCTGTCTGCTCTTCTTGATTTGGCCTTTTTCTTATTTCATTAGATAAGAGAGTTGACGTGACCTCCTCCAAGATGAGAGTTTCCTTACGATAAAGCATGATGGTGATGATGTGATCATATGACTCTGAAAGCGAACTGAGAAGTATCAACGCCTTATCCTCCTCGTTAATCTTGACATCAGCAACTAGAAGCTTGCTGATGACCTTATTGAAAAAGTTTAGATGCTCCAACATTGTTGTCCTTTCGTTCATGCTTAGCCTATATAGTTGTTTCTTGAGATACAGCTTGTTGGAGAGGCTTTCATCATATGCAACGTTTTTAACCTTGACCACAATTATGTTACTGTTTCTTCATCCATCACGTTGTACATCACCTCATCTGCGATACATAATTGGATCGTCCTGCCGCCTTTAGATCCATCTCCTCCCAATTCTCATTTGACATACCTGCTGATTTTTCTGAGTTACCCTGCAAGGTCTCGTGAAGTCCTTATTGCACCAGTAACGCCTTCACCCTCTTTTGTCATAAGCCAAAGTTTCCTTTGGTATTGAACTTCTCGACCTCGAACTTTGTCGTAGAACTTCCTATCTTCGACATATCACCCTTCGTCAATCTTTAGCTCTGATACCAATTATAACACCTCGTTCCCAGAATACGTACTTAGATACGTATTCAGATTTTTTGATCGTATATTTTGATTTACTTTTCGTATTTGTTTTTTTTATAATTATTTATGTGATTGTTTTGCATTGGATCCAGATTCGTGGACTCGTAGTCAGCCCTGTCTGAATCGGGGACCCAATCCTAGTGTATTACTCGATTTGGTCTTTCTGATAGTCAAATTTTACTGATTTCAATTTCAAATATTGTTTTCCAATATTTTAGATTTTCTATGATTTTCTGAAATTTTTCTGAATTAAATTGTAAAATCTTCAAAATCGGTGTCGACTGGTATCGCTGGTCGATTCTAAGATTTTTAATTTATAAATGGAGTCAAATTTCTAAATCTACTTTCATATTATTTCTTAAAATCATATTTTCTATCTTAATGTATTTTTGGAGAATTTTCTAAATTTATCAAAACTCGGCCGGATTTGGTGTCAGCCAGTATTGCTGGTCGATTCCAAGATTTTTTGTTTACAATCAGAGTTGAATTTCTGGATTCCACTTTCACATTACTTTTTAAAATCACATTTTCTCCTTTAATACATTTTCTGATATTTTTTGAATTTATCGAAATTTGGCCGGATTTGGTGTCGGCCGGTATCGCTGGAAGATTTCAGAATTTTTAATTTAAAAATGGGATTTTATTTCTGAAAATTGATTTGATATTATCTTTTAGGAAGATATTTTCTACTTCCGGGGATTTTTAGGGATTTTTCTGGATCAGTCGATATTTTCTGATATTATTAAAATAATATTATTTTTGGAATCTTCTCATTTCTTTCTTTCTTTCTTTCTTTCTTTTCCTTTTCTTTTTCCCTCCACCTGCTGCCTACTTCCCCCACGTGGGGCTTGCCCCCATTAAACCCCATCACCCTGACTCACTTCTCTTTTTCTTTCTCTCTCTTTTTCTTTTCTTTTTGATCCTTTCTCTCTTTCTCTCCTTTCTTCTTCTTTTTTCTCTCCTTCTTCTTCTTCTCCTGGCGATGACGACAGCCCCGCCGCACCGCCCTAGCTGGCTCTGGCGGGTCCCCTCTTCTCATTCTCTTTCCTTCTTTTTTCTTTTCCTTTTCTTCTTCCTTTTCTTCTTCTTTCTTTTTCTTTCCTTTCTTCTCTTTCCCTCTCCCTCTCTCCTCTGGACTTGGCCGCGGTAGTTGTGTCGCCGTCGACCACCTGGCCGGCCTGTCCTCCCTTTCTCTCTCTCTTGGATATCTTTCCCTTTCTCCCTAGATCTCCTCTTTCTCTCTCTATTTTTCTTTTTTCTTTCTTTCCTCCCTCGCCATCTCTCTCCTCTATCTGAACGCCACCACCTGCCGAGCCGCCGCCGGCCTCCGCTGGCCAGTCATGGCTGGCCACCCTATCCTTTCTTCTTTCTCTCATCTGTCTCTCTTTTTTCATTTCTCTCTTGTCTCTCTCTTCCATGTTTCCCACTCTCTCCCCCCTTTTCTCTCTTCTCAGTTTTCCCTCTCTCCCTATCTTCTCTCTCTAATTTGTTACTCTCTCTTTAGCTCTCCCTCATAATATATATAATATAATATAATATAATATAATATATATATATATTGGTGCACGTGCTCGAGTTTTTGAGATTCCGGATTTATAATTATTTTCTGAAGACTTTTTAGGCGAGTGTCCTTGCCTTTTTATTTGGGTGTCCCCGCTTCGACGGGTTGACTGTATTTTGGGGAACACTTGTATTTTATCCCCCACATTTAAATTGTATTCCGTTTTGTATTTTGTACCTGTATAATTGTATGTGGCCGAGGGCCAAGAACTGTATATAGTGAACCTGTGATGAATGTTTATATTAGTGTAGTTTACTTCCTGTACATATATACTTCCTGTGATATGTCCTTTTACTGTTTTATAACATGCGTAGCCGACCCTTCGTGGTCGATTAGCCTCCGGGCTTCACTACTCCACGGTAATCTAGTCATTATCATGTTTATATGTGTGCTTGCGACGTACTAACATCTCCTGCATGTACTTTACCAAGCCTTCAAACTGCGTTTAGCCTCCGGGCTTTCTATACCCAACTTCGGGTTGCGTTTAGCCTCCGGGCTCTCATGCCCCGCCTGGCAGGCGAGCTTAGCGCTCAGCTCTTTACCGCTAACTCCATCCGAGTGTAATTATGCTGCGAGCGATTACTGCACGTTATTGTGGCTTCGCCGCGAGCGGTAACTACACCAGGCGTGATAGTGTTTAGCGCTGTGCGTTAGCCTCGCTCCAGCTTGTCTAGCTCCGCTTGATTATTAGCTTGTCTGCTCACTGACCTTATCCCTGCCTTGCTCAGCCTCTTGACTTCACCACTCTATCGATAGCTTAATTATTACCTGTTATATGCATGTGTTTAGTACTAACACTTTTGCAGGTACCTACTATGCCTTCGGGCTTATTAGCTCTTTTGGGCTTTTCACCCACTCCCTCGAAAGAGGAGTGCGTTCAGACATTCTGGTCTTTTAACTACGCCTAGTAGGCGGACCTAGCACTCTGCGCTTTGTCGCTAACTCCGTTCGAGCGTAGTTACGCCGTGAGCGCGACTTCGGCACACGTAGTAGAACAACGTTCATAAGCTCGATCCGTCGTATGCATTTAGCCGTGCTGCGAGCGGTAATCACCCCGAACGTGATGGTGTCTAGTGTTGTGCGTTAGCTTCGCTCCAGATTACTTAGCTTCGCTTGAATGTACGCTTGCTTGCATGCCTGCTTGTTACTTGATAATTCAACTATTATTCTTTCCTTGATGATTGTGAAGAGTTTGAAACCTATATTTATACTATTTTTCAAAACTATATTGTTTTTCTGTATTCGTACCGATCCCCTATATTGGTAATATTTTTCTATATTTGTACCGATCTCCTGTATCAGTACCATTTTCATGTATTCATATCGGTCTTCTGTATCAATACTGTTTTCCTGTATTCGTACCGATTCCCTGTATCGGTACTATTTCCCTATATCGTTATATACGATAGTGATATCTACTGTGCTTGTTGCTTGGCACGCTATTACTTAACACCTGACTCTTGCTTGATATCACCTGCCAATAACAACCTCAACTTACTCATATATGGATGTATGTGAGATGGAACATACACTTGTACATATACTTAGATATATGGGTCGGACGAGTAATAATAATAATAATAATATGCTAATTAATAATTCGTTGTGTTGCTTTGCAATTCGGGATATATACACTCGGATAACGGTGATATAGGATAAAGGTATATAGATGAGAGTTTCCTTATTTGGATTATTCCTTCGACGTACTGATCTCATGAAGCCATAATCTGAGCTTGTACAACTAGTTTTGCCTGTATTCGATGTTATCGATTTTATTAGTTTTCTATCGGTTTTATGATGATTTCATACTTTAGGAGACAACCCAGTTATATGAACTAAAGATACAGTGACGTGAGGCATATATGGTATATATATGAGGGTTTTCTTGTTTGGATTATTCCTTCAACGTACTAACCTCACGGATCGGTAATTTGGGCGTATATAACTGGTTTTACCATATTTACTTTACTTGCCACCTCCTTACTTGCTCCTGTGTGCCTATGCTCACGACACGATTTTTAATACATGCTCTTTGACTCGAATGTATCGATACAAGTGTGCTATCTATGCACGCCATTTGGCTATCACCACACCACTCGTTGGGGAGTTCTGACTCGCTTGAACCTGCATGTTCAGATCCCGGAGCTTGAAGCTTGTGGATCTTTCTGGTTGCTGATCAGAGATGCGCAGAGGAATCATCGGCAAACCCTCTGAGTCCCATCCTTTCAGGCCCCCTGCTCATCTCTCGAGTTTTTCTTTTGTAACTCGTGAGTATCTTTTATACTGTTCATATTTGTATCTCTTTATATTCTCACATTTGCGCTTATCGGAGATATAATATTCTTATAATATTGTGTCACATCCTGTGATAACTTTATAATTGTACTCATATGTTAGAATGTATAATGTACCACGTACTTTCATACTCTGATTCTTGCCTGTACTGATGCTTAGCGTATATATATGAGGATATTTTCGATCTACATTACAGTTACGTCTCTGTACCCACGGGATCGGGGCGTTACACCAATTGTTGTGAAATTGATATGCTACGATACTAATTATTTCTTCCGAGATTGACATTTGCGGAACTTGATAATATGATCGGTACTTACAAAAGAAAACTATTGTAAAGAAAACTAGCAATACCTAGACAAAAGAGCAATAAGAAAGAACACAAGGATTTAATGTGATTCAGCCCAAACTTGGCCTACATCCATGGGGAGAGAACTTGAGAGAGCTTTATCAATAATTTGATATAAAGAGATCTAACATTCCTCTTGATGCAACAAGAGTATTGTAACGCCCCGATCCGGCGGGTACGGAGACGTTACTGCGATGTATATACGCAGGTCGGAAATACCCTCACGTATATACGCTAAGCATCAGTACAGGCAAGAATCAGAGTACGGAAACACGTGGTGCATTATACATTCCAACACATGAGTACAATTACAAAGTTATCACCAGATGTGACACAATATTACAATAATATTACATCACCAATATGGCGCAAATGCGAGAATACAAAGGATGTACAAGTATGAACAGTACAAAAGGAGACTCAGAGTCATTACAGGAAAACTCTAGAGCCGAGCAGGGGGGCCTGAAAGGATGGGGCTCTGAACGGTCTGCTGGGGATCGACGCTTCAGCTGCACCACTCTGATCAACAACTGAGAGAATCCACACGCTCCAAGCTCCAAAACCTGGACATGAGGATCCAGAAGAGTCAGAACTCCCGGCGAGTGGTGATGCGAAAGCCAGATGGCGTGCTGAGATAAGCACATGTGTATCGATAAATCTAAGTCATAAATATGCATTGAAAACTGTGTCGTGAGCACCAGCATGCAGGAGCAAGTAGAGAGACAGTAATCGATATCAAGCCGGGAACATGTATGATATAAGGTGATAAGAGCAGGTAATGAGGCGATGAACAAGATAGACAAGGCAACACCAGATATCTCCTAAACTAACATAAAACCGATAAAAACCGATAAAACTGAATAAAACCGAATAAAACTGATAACGAGCAAAACCGATTGCATAAGCTTAAGTCACGGCTTCATGAGACTAGTACATCGAAGGAATAATCCAAATAAGGAAACTCTCATCTATATACCTTTATCCCATGTCATCGTAATCCAAGCGCATACAACCCGAGTTACAAAATAATACAACAAATTGTATATTAGCATCTTATTATAATTGGAGCCGTCTAAGTTGTGGGCTTCAGTATGCGTCCCATTCCACATACTTTCACTTACAACTTATAGAGCAAGTTATTTGAAAACTGATGAAATTCGACGAATCATGTTTCGGATGGGCCCCGTACATGCCCGGGACAACGGTCCAGGAGTATCTGGTGCTGAGACGGAACGTACCGCTAGGTACCGGGACTTATTTACGCCCGAACAGGAATAGAGTATCGCAGATCCCATAGAAATAGGCCTAAGGCGTGTGCATACCCGGCAGGAATAAACAGGAGTAGGGGTGCCAACACACCCACGGAATCCCTGGTGGCCGCCAGGTGATCCCTCAAGTATGTAGCCACGCGAGACTCGATAAGACCACCATAAACATGATTATTCAGGACCCATCAGTTTTTCCCAAATCGGGTGCAAGTTGTCTTATAATAATTCAATATGTAATTATCAATTTACGGGATAGCAGGAGCAGGACATGATCAAGAATTCAGGAGTACATGAGTACATGTATAACAAGAGTACAGGTCACTGTATATAATACAGGATAACAGGCAGGATTCCCGTAAATATGATAATCACAGGTCAAGTATTGCATGGTAGATGGCAGGTGATAAGACATGTTATAATAAGAAGCAAGTGCCAAGTAGTAGCATGTCGGGTGTCAGGTGATATCATATCAGTTGTCAAGTGATACAGACAGGTGTCAGGTATTTGCATGTAGATGACAGGTATCAAGTAATAGCATGTCAAGTGTTAACATATCAATCATGTACTTGGCAAGTGATAGAGTAATAGCTGAGCACAATCTAGCAGAGCTGAGCAAGCTGGAGCAAAACTAATGTACAACACTAAATGCTATCACGCTCGGCGTGGTTACCGTTCGCAGCGTAGCTAGACACACGTGTCGCAGCAAGCGTATGAACGCCATACTTCCGCTCACGGTGAAGCCAAGCTCACGGCATAACGACGCTCGGACGGAGCAAGCGGTAAAGTGTTGACGCTAGGTCCGCCTACCAGGCGTAGCATAGAGAAAGTCCAGAGGACTTTAAACCTCAAAGGTTGTACCCAGAGGTTAGGCCCAAAGGCAAGGGTACCTGCAGAAAGTGTTAGCTCCAAACAGTACGAATCATGAATAATAAAAGTCGACCCGATGGAAGGGGAAGTCAAAAGGAAAGCGAGAACACTCGCCTAAATACGGAAAATACTGTGAAATCTCCGATCTCCGAAATCCAGGAACCAACACGTAAACGCGTTCCATATAAAGGAGGAGAGAGAATGAACCAGGAGGAGAGAGAATGAACCAGGAGGAGAGAGAGTGAAGACGCGGGAGTTACGTCGCATAGATTTGAAAAGTCACCTAGAGGGGGGGTGAATAGGTGACAATGCTAATCTAGTGAACTAAATGCGGAATTTAAAAACTAATTGCAATTACTATAATGATGCACACACAAGCAAGTACAAGATATAACAATTTGCACAAAGTAAAGAGAGAGAGAGAGAGAGAGCAAGAGTCAATGGATCAAGCGCAAACAAAGAGATATGTTCCGAGGTTCGAGCACCCAGCTCTACATCCCCGCCTTCCACACACGAAGGATTTCCAATCCACTAGCTTGTCCACTAAGGACTCCCACTAAGGGAACCTCCACCGAGGATTTGGGGCAATCACAATTACAAGGAGTTCCCAACTCCCCTCCTTACAAATACAACCTCTTCCTTGAGGCACAACTCCAATCCAACAATCTCAACCTCCTCCTTGAGGCAAGCACCAAACAATCACAACCTCCTCCTTGAGGCAAATTCCAAACCAATACAACAAACTCCCAATCACTAACCAATACAAGGATTACCTCTCAACAAGAGGGATACAACCCAAAGCACAAAGCTAAGAAAAGATTGGGTTACAACTTGGTGGTCATAACAACAACCACAAACAACTTCTTCTTCCCACACAAATATCCTATAGATATAGATAGTAGATTTTTGCTCAAGTGTGGAGAAAACCAAAGGAATGGAAATCAGAAATCACAAAGAAAAATCCTTGGGAAAAACTGAAACAAAGATAGAGAAGTTCAATCAAAATCCTTTCCCAAAAACCCTTTCTTTGATTTTCCAAACCCTAACAAAAACACCAAATGTATTGTTCAATTTGAGCTCAAAAACTTCTTTTGATTGCTGTAAAAACACCAGAGAGTATGAAAAATTTCGCACAAAAATTCTTAGAGAAAAAACTCTTGCAAATGGGGTATTTATAGGCAATTATCAGAAAATAGCCGTTGACAGAAATTTGCCAGAATAGCCTTCCGGTCGACCGGCCCGGTCGACCGTCCAACGGTCAATTTTTGACCGTTGGCCACTAACGGTCGACCGGCCCGGTCGACCGAATAATCCCGAGAGCAGATTATTCTGCTCCGGTCGACCGTTCCGGTCGACCGCTGACTGTGCCAGAAACGTGCACAGGTTTGTGCACGTCGTCGGTCGACCGTGACGGTCGACCGGCTACATGCGGTCGACCGTTACGGTCGACCGAACTAGCCTGGCAGGCAGCAAATAGGTCAGAAAACTGAGGTAAAAAATATTCCAATAAATCCCACAAAATCTCTAAAATTCCACAAAAATAGTTTTATCATATTATATTGAAATACAAACTTGTGTTAAAAATCCTAACACAAATTTCAAACATATTTGACTATTTTTGTGTCATAGAAATTTTGCCAAAAATCAAAAACCGTATTTTCTAAAACCTTGTATTTTGAATAGAAAATACACATTGTCTAAAACTTATCTGAAATTCAAAAATATGATATTTAAACATTTTGAAGCATGTTGTATATGAATAGAAATTCAATATACAAGAAACATATATATATCATGATTTTTGTCATTAAGTCCAAAAATATGTTTTGTTGTAAATACCAAAACATAAAACACATGGAATAGATTATCAAACAAAGTTTGTCTAAACAATTGAAGCATGCATGTATATAGAACAAATCTAATATACATAAACCATGTAAACTTGTTTTGATAAAAAATCTATTCATGAAAACCAAGATCGGTTAAACCTAAAACCGAAAATCAAAACATGAAAGGTGTGTGTTGTGAACTTGAGCTTATCATACTATTCTAATCTTTACAATTAGGATCTAAACTTAAAACTAAAACTATGGATACCTAAGTCTTCTTGTAGAGCGCAATCTCCAAGCTAGAGCGCAATCTCCAAGTCGGCTCGATCCAAACACTCTTGATTCACCGAGCAAGTTGCAATGTATGATCTATGACGCTCGGGCTCTTGAATCAACAAATGAAAGATGTGTGGAAGCTTTCACCAACTAATATCTTGATTAATGATCTGAAACTTAAACATCACAAGATAATTAGTACACATAACTACATGAGTTAATCATCATCAAAACTAGAGTGGAAGGCCTTTGGGCCAACAATCTCCCCCTTTTTGATGATGACAAAACTCATGGAGTTATATATGCATGGATTAAAGTAAAGCTTCAAAGAAGCTCCCCCTTAACTCATGCATAACAATAAAACATATAAGATATGCAATGAATGTTCTTAAAACACGTTTATATGTATTTAAAACAATATCAAAACATGCTCTTGATACCAATAAAAAAAAAAACCAATAAAAATGAAACATAAAACATGCACATAAAACATGCATAGACATGCATATAAACAAGGCTTCTTTTCATCAAATGTAAACTATATGCAAACACAAATATGCATATAAAACTCAAATTCTTCTCCCCCTTTTTGTCAATCATCAAAAAGGGTTAAAAATAAAAGCAAAAACAATAAATTTTTCTCCCCTTTTTGTTCAAAGCAAAGAACTAATAAGGGTCAAATCAAAAATGATACCAAAAAAAAAATGTGGCAATGAAGTGTATATTGATACCAATTGAAAAACAACAAATCAATCAAAACGAGAACATATACCAATTGAAAACACAAAAAAAATGAAAATCTTGATACCAATTAGTAAGTAAACAAATAACCTACCAATTGTAAACAAACAAACTAGATACCAATATTGGAATTAAACAATACTAATTTTGAATTTCCTTAAAAAAAACAAATCTTGATACCAAATGAAACTATTATTCTTTAAAAACACAAGATACCAATTGAAAAGTATTTATTTGCCAATTGAAATCTTTATTTTCTATCATAAAGCAAGGGAGTGGAATAAAAAAATGTCAATTGAAAGATAAAATACCAATTTGAAAAATAAAATACTAGATTTCTCCCCTTTATGAAATACCAAATGAAAATATGCATATGCTTGAAATAAGATACCAATTAAAAATTAAATCAATTGAAAATTTGCTTTAACATTGTTTCAATTTGAAAAGTTCAAGCTAAGCATAAACAAAATTTTTGATATCTTGAAGCACAAATAAATCATCTATATATGTATGTATGAAATTAAGCATACATATATAAACAAAACATATATGAGTAAACAAAAGGATGTCAAGATTGATACCAATTGAAAGAATTCAATGATACCAATTGAAACAACAATAGATACAAGTGTATATCTCATATCAACTGCCACCCAATCATGTGCAAGTTTAAAATGATTTTCATTATAAAGCATACATGAACATGATCTCCCATCCAACCGCCCATAGATGGTAGGGGTTTTCAAAAATTGATTTGAACAATATAGTATGTTTGAAAAACTCTACCAATTTGAAGAATACCAACTAGTTTATGAAAATTTGAGAACTAGTAGAAATTCTTCAAGATAAAACAAAAAGGATTTTTCATGAAACATGAAAATCACAAGATCACTAAACACTCAAAATCTATATGGCACCAATAGTACTCATGAAAATGAAATCATGAGAAAATATCAAAATAAGGTGAGTGTACAAGTGTTGTGAGAAACATATCATCATGAAAATGTTGTGAGCTTGATTGTCCATTTTTTTTTTTTTAAAAAAATAATCATCAAGATATGAAACATAAGTGAATCATGAAATCCATGAAAGTTCATCTAGGATGCGAAATCACTAATTTGAAATTCATGATACTAATTGAAAAATCATCTTAAAACAAGATTCTCATCATAAATGGGAAATCACATGAAATTCATCCAATGATCTAAACTTCAAGGCATATGTATGTCATGCACAAACTAAAGTATACATACATATCCCAAACATAAAGAGTCCACAAAAGTATATGCATGAAGGCACGTGGCTCAAGGATGTATATGTATAAATGATAGTTTGGACAAGATAGACATATACATGAAGTCAACCACAAGATCATAGAAACACATTAAAAATGAGGAATACAAGTCAAATGCATGAATCATCAAAACTAGACTATACTAGTACATCAAATGACTACAAATGAGCGTTCAAGCACAAATATATAAAGGTCTATTTGTAGCTCACTAGTTGTACAAGTATAAATCCTAGTCTTAATGAAAACTAACATTCAAGCAAGTAATCAAATCATGAGGCATAAAACGGGTCAAAAATCAATATGATCATATTAATCAAAAATATGAAGTATTAATGACTTTTTAAAACTAAGATGGATGTATGATGCAACGATCTCTCAAAACAAGACTAAGAGCCGTATACCCCGTGAAGGGTTCTGAACTCCTTCCTCCTGATTCCCCTTGAATGGGTTAGAGGTGCGCAATGCAACCTTGTTGTATGAGAATAGATCGAACAAAGAATGAATAAAGTGCAATGATGAAATGCACACAAGATATATCACAAACATCCATATAATCATCTAAACAAAAATCATGGAATCATGAACATCATATGATCATTATGCATATGCATGTGCATTAGATCTAGGGCATACATGTTAGCTTAAACAAGAAGTGAACACTAAATATAGATCCATATGAAACATGGGTGCTCAAGTAACTAAACATGTATATCTCAAGTCTAATGAACAAGGCATAATCATAATGAACATCAAAACACAACATGCTATAAATGAATGATCTAAAAATCATGTAAATAATAAATGGGAGTTAGAGAATGATACCAAAACCAATGAAGGTGCATCTCTAGTTCTCCAAAACATGGTGGTCATCTCCACCTAATCTCCTTGAGAGTGAAGCATCCAAATAGTTCTCATTCAAGCTCGGAACGCATCCACCTCAAGTTACCTCCACTCTCACGTGATGCGAGAGCTCCCACCTACATCAAAGAGTATAGAGGTGGTCTTTGGTACCCATTTCCTTTTGGGTCCACGGGGGTTAGTATCCTTTCTAACCCAAACATAATTAGTTGCTAAATTTTCATTATAAATACGATCATAACAAAATCTAGCAAGGTGGCCTTTTCGACCACAATGTGTACATGTGTACACGTGAGCATACGTATGATGGTGGTGATCATGAAAAGCATGTGTATGCTTAGATGGGTGTGCATGCAAGGTTGGAACTTGTTTCTTGCGAACCAAGGTTTCCAATCGTGTGTGATTCATGGCACAATGGCTCAAAGTGGAGCCCAAACAATCAACACTTTTCTTCAAATTATCTATATCATTTTCTATGCTAGAAGACAAAGTGGAACATGCTATAGGAGTGCAAGAAGTAGAAGCTACACTAGCATGACAAACATGAATATTAATCTCATTTTGTAAAGATTTATTTTTAATCAAAACCAAATTCAATTCTTTAGTAATAGAATCAATTTTATTTTTCAAAGTAAGGTTTTCTTTGAAAACACAATCCAATCTTGAGGATAAAATCTCATTATGCTCCAAAATATTATCACAATCATTTTTGCCTTTTAAAACTTCAATTTCTTTTAAAGCAATGTCTAGTTGAGATCTTAGTGAGTCACATTCACTAGTAATCTCTTCCTTCTCTTGCAAAACGGTTTCAAAAGTAGAGCATAAATCCTTCATTTTCTTTTGTAAATCAAAATGTTTTTCTTTCAAAGAGTTATGTTTTTTCAAGTATTTTTCAAGCTTAGAAGCAAGTTCAACATTTAAATTTTGAACCTCAAAACATCCATGGCAATAAGAGCTAGAGCTATCATGTATTTGAGAGTCCGATTATACCTCATGGGAGTCATTCCCATATGCCATGAAACAAGGCTCTTCGGATACATCTCTCCTAGATCTCCTCATATTGTTGATGATCCTTGGAAGCTCCGGAGATGTCAAGACGCTCCAAACTGCAAAAGCCGAGTTAAAACTATCAAAAACAAGTAAGAGATTATTATCAAAAGATGCTCTAAGTGTTTGAAGTACAAGTGCATTGGCCTTCTTATGCTTACTAGTATTTGGGAGGGCTTCTATGGTGATGGCTTGATAAACTAGATGTCCTAGGTCTTTTAAATGTTTAGTCATATTAGCCTTCCAAGCATCAAGTCTAAAATGGTCAAACATAGGAGGGCTAGCCATGAGTGCAAACTAGATGAGTGCAAAAGAAATGCAAATGAAGATTAGCAAACCAAGATCACACTCCTAGGTGGTTAAACCTAAATATCAGGAGCGCTTGCTCTGATACCAATTGAAAAGTCACCTAGAGGGGGGGTGAATAGGTGACAATGCTAATCTAGTGAACTAAATGCGGAATTTAAAAACTAATTGCAATTACTATAATGATGCACACACAAGCAAGTACAAGATATAACAATTTGCACAAAGTAAAGAGAGAGAGAGAGCAAGAGTCAATGGATCAAGCGCAAACAAAGAGATATGTTCCGAGGTTCGAGCACCCAGCTCTACATCCCCGCCTTCCACACACGAAGGATTTCCAATCCACTAGCTTGTCCACTAAGGACTCCCACTAAGGGAACCTCCACCGAGGATTTGGGGCAATCACAATTACAAGGAGTTCCCAACTCCCCTCCTTACAAATACAACCTCTTCCTTGAGGCACAACTCCAATCCAACAATCTCAACCTCCTCCTTGAGGCAAGCACCAAACAATCACAACCTCCTCCTTGAGGCAAATTCCAAACCAATACAACAAACTCCCAATCACTAACCAATACAAGGATCACCTCTCAACAAGAGGGATACAACCCAAAGCACAAAGCTAAGAAAAGATTGGGTTACAACTTGGTGGTCATAACAACAACCACAAACAACTTCTTCTTCCCACACAAATATCCTATAGATATAGATAGTAGATTTTTGCTCAAGTGTGGAGAAAACCAAAGGAATGGAAATCAGAAATCACAAAGAAAAATCCTTGGGAAAAACTGAAACAAAGATAGAGAAGTTCAATCAAAATCCTTTCCCAAAAACCCTTTCTTTGATTTTCCAAACCCTAACAAAAACACCAAATGTATTGTTCAATTTGAGCTCAAAAACTTCTTTTGATTGCTGTAAAAACACCAGAGAGTATGAAAAATTTCGCACAAAAATTCTTAGAGAAAAACTCTTGCAAATGGGGTATTTATAGGCAATTATCAGAAAATAGCCGTTGACAGAAATTTGCCAGAAATAGCCTTCCGGTCGACCGGCCCGGTTGACCGTCCAACGGTCAATTTTTGACCGTTGGCCACTAACGGTCGACCGGCCCGGTCGACCGAATAATCCCGAGAGCAGATTATTCTGCTCCGGTCGACCGTCCCGGTCGACCGCTGACTGTGCCAGAAACGTGCACAGGTTTGTGCACGTCGTCGGTCGACCGTGACGGTCGACCGGCTACATGCGGTCGACCGTTACGGTCGACCGAACTAGCCTGGCAGGCAGCAAATAGGTCAGAAAACTGAGGTAAAAAATATTCCAATAAATCCCACAAAATCTCTAAAATTCCACAAAAATAGTTTTATCATATTATATTGAAATACAAACTTGTGTTAAAAATCCTAACACAAATTTCAAACATATTTGACTATTTTTGTGTCATAGAAATTTTGCCAAAAATCAAAAACCGTATTTTCTAAAACCTTGTATTTTGAATAGAAAATACACATTGTCTAAAACTTATCTGAAATACAAAAATATGATATTTAAACATTTTGAAGCATGTTGTATATGAATAGAAATTCAATATACAAGAAACATATATATATCATGATTTTTGTCATTAAGTCCAAAAATATGTTTTGTTGTAAATACCAAAACATAAAACACATGGAATAGATTATCAAACAAAGTTTGTCTAAACAATTGAAGCATGCATGTATATAGAACAAATCTAATATACATAAACCATGTAAACTTGTTTTGATAAAAAATCTATTCATGAAAACCAAGATCGGTTAAACCTAAAACCGAAAATCAAAACATGAAAGGTGTGTGTTGTGAACTTGAGCTTATCATACTATTCTAATCTTTACAATTAGGATCTAAACTTAAAACTAAAACTATGGATACCTAAGTCTTCTTGTAGAGCGCAATCTCCAAGCTAGAGCGCAATCTCCAAGTCGGCTCGATCCAAACACTCTTGATTCACCGAGCAAGTTGCAATGTATGATCTATGACGCTCGGGCTCTTGAATCAACAAATGAAAGATGTGTGGAAGCTTTCACCAACTAATATCTTGATTAATGATCTGAAACTTAAACATCACAAGATAATTAGTACAC
Organism: Agave tequilana; assembly: GCA_038442645.1. Lineage (NCBI taxonomy): Eukaryota > Viridiplantae > Streptophyta > Magnoliopsida > Asparagales > Asparagaceae > Agave > Agave tequilana. The sequence goes on from JAVJIF010012898.1 coordinate 82,867, forward strand.
ATAACTACATGAGTTAATCATCATCAAAACTAGAGTGGAAGGCCTTTGGGCCAACAAGATTTTCAAAAATGCGGGGTTCAAAACCCGCATTTAAGCAAGGACACGAGAAGAACGCAGACGCGAACGAAAGTTCCGCGTCGCGTTGACACGAGAAGGACACAGACGCGGGCATGAGCTCCGCGTCGCGTCGATACAGGAACGCGAAGGCCGCATTAAGGAATTGCTTGGACGCGGGGGTGAACTACGCGTCTAGCAATTAACAAGAGAAAGAGAGTGACAGAGAGATGAGATAATGAGAGACACTGGGAAAGAGTGAGACAGAGACGCAGTGATAGGAGAGGGAGAGACGCAGGGAAGGGAGAGAGACGCATGAAAGGAATTAAAGGAAAGGAAGAAAGAAATAAGGAAAGAAAAGAGAAGGAAAGAAAGAAAGAAAGAAGGGAAGAAAAGAAAGAAGGAGAGGAAAGAAAAGAAAGAAGAAGGGAAGGGGGATGGTCGGCCATATTGCCGGCGGCGGCCGGAGGTGGCCGGAGACGGGTGGCCAAAGCCCCAAGCCCAACCAATGGTGGTGCAAGTCTAGTACAAAATGGATTTTTGGAGTTTTGTAAAAAGGATTTCGGAGAGCGAAGCTATAGCTCGTTAGAAAGAGCTCTCCGAGGGGAGGAAGATGGCATGGTTCCTGGTGGCCAAGATGGTGTAGGTAGTGGTGGATATGGTGGAGAAGATGGTGAAGGAGATGGGTTGTTTAGTTAGAAAAAGGAGGAAGAAGATGGTAATGGAGTTGGTGTTGTTGTTGTTGGAATGGAGGAGGAGATGGAGGAGAGAATGGTGGAAGAGTTGGTGGTGAAGTTGGTGGAGATGGAGGGGAGAGTGGCCGGCCAAGGAGGGAGGCACGGTGGCTTTGGGGCTGCCATTCTTTTGCTGGAAAGAGAAGGAAAGGAAAATGAAAGAGCGAGAAGAAGAAAGGGGGGTGTATATATAAGGGGGAAAATGATTATTACAAGTTTGCCATCCCCACAAATGAGTTGCATCTCTTTTAAAAAGAGAGAGCCGCTCCTCATTCAACCGAGACTCGCGTCTGGCAATTGCCTAGACGCGAGGATGAAGCTCACGTCCAGGGAAAAACGCGAATGCTGCATTTAACAGAAAGGACAAAAGTCGTAATGACTTGATCAGAATTGATTAGAAGTGCATTAAATGCAGAATGAATGCGAATCTTCGCATTGAAGACCAAATCTGAATCTGGTGAGACTTGCGTCTAAGGAGGAGAGAGAAAAATGGAAAGAAAAGAAAAGTAAAAAATCTAGATAAAATTCTGGTATCTGGGGAAACACCGAAAACTCCGGACAAGCCCAAAAATTGAAATAGCTCGGAAAGCTTATCAAAATTCTCAAAAATAATAAATATTATTTTAAGATATTTGGTGAAATCAAATTTCATAAGCTCAATCCCATTTTCAAAATAAAAATTCTGAAGTCAACCGTTAATACCGGTGTACACTGGGTCGGCCGGATTTTTGATAAAATCTGAAAAATCTTAGAAAATGCCTGAAAGGAGAAAATATAATTCTAAGAAGTAATATGAAAGCAGAATTCAGAAATTTGATTCCAATTGTAAACTAAAATTCCTGGAATCAACCAGTGATACTGGCCGACACCAAATCCAATGGAATTTTGATAAATTTAGAAAAATCCTAGAAAAAGTATTTAGATAGAAAATGTGATTTTAAGAAGTTATGGGAAAGTCATTTCTTAAAATTCAACTCCGTTTGTAAATTAAAAATCTGAGAATCATTCAGCGACACTGGTCAATACCGGTTTTGAAGATTTTTGATTTAATTTTAGAAATTTCCAGAAAATCATAAAAAAATCTAAAATATTAAAAAATGATGTTTGAAACTGAAATCAGTCATATCTGAATACTAGACTAAATTGAGCAATATTCTAGGATCGGGTTCCCGGTTCAGACTAGGGCTGACTCCGAGTTCACGAATCCTAATCCATGACAAAACATTCATAAAAATAACTCAAAATACAAACAAATACATGAAGTAAATCAAAAAATACGATCGAAAAATCTGAATACGCAACTAAGTACGTATTCCAGGAGCGGGGTGTTACAAGTATTCACCTTTCTCCTTAATCTAGACCTAGATTACAAGAGTAGTACCTTATCTCTATGCACCATCACCTTGCTCCTTCCTTTTTTGACTTCCTTCTGATCTCCTTGGTGTTCTCTACTTTTTTTTTTCTTGAGATTAGTATTTTCTCTATTTTTTACAATGTTGGGTTACAACCTTTATTTATAAAATTTTACTATACCAACTCCTATTCGGACTATGAGATGATCTTGATAATTGGATGCATGAAGAATCTTGATCAATCCTATTAGGAGTTGATCTCCTTGATCTAGAAGAATTCTAGACCTTTTAATCTTTAAAAACAAATCCTTCATTGAATAGAAACTGAGTCTTATTCGTACTCCACCAGAAAAGAAAACCGGCGCCTGAAAAGAAAATTGATTCTGGTTCAGAAAACGCCTTGTATAGTCGACTAGCACTTAGGCCTACTCGACTAATCCCTTCCATTAGTTGATTAATAAATTTATATAGTCGACTACTGTAAACTGCTTCTTCTCTGTATCTGTCCTAGTCGACTACTAAACGCTAGTACTTAGGCTTAGTGACTAGTAATCTTTGTTAGTCGACTAGTCGACTAACTTTCCTTGATCTGCTTTTCTTCTTCTGCATCAAGCCATTATCTTCTCCAACTCGATTGGATCTTCTTGGACCATCATCTCCTCTTAAAAACAAAACAAAATCCTAACACTTACGTCATGAACTCGAGTAGGTTACATAATAAATATCTAATAGCATACTCTTGTAGGCGATCGACCTCATCGCTGATGGCACGACTATTTTCCTTGTTCTTTCTCCTAGGCTTCTGCTTTACTAGCTTAGCGTCTGCCCATATGGAGAGCTTATGACAGATAACTTCAGGGTCAATTCCTGGCATGTCAATGGGAGACCATGCGAACACGTCCGTGTTCTCATATAGGAGTTATTGAACAGTATCTTCTTCCGCAGGTACAGGTTTGAGCCGATTCAGAGCCCTAAATAACTCTGGCTCTTCCTCAGTCCTGCTGTCAGGATTCCTCGACTCGATGGGTAAGTCATGGTCTGGGCTTTCGCCAAACTTTTATTGCTATTGATACCCTCTTTTGTTTCTTATCCACAGAAGAGTCTTCATTTGGGTCTGCTCGATATGTTTTTTGCATCCAGCGCGATCTCTTTCGGGCAACTGCAGTAACTGTTCTGGCCATCGCTTGGTCACTGATCGGAGCAAAACTAGCACCAAAAAACGTGTGTATTATGAAATCAATGAAAATATATATGTGTGCTTTTGTTCCCTCGATACTTCCGTTATAGCATTGGCTCAACGAGTCGAATCCACAGGGATGGGAGGCGATAGAAGCATTAACAGTTTTTATTCACGTCAGCTATTAACAAGTCTTCTTTATTTAAAAGAATGAGAAAAAGAAGAAAGAAAAGGAATTCGGAAGTGATAGATGAAGAAGGCGACAGAACGGTGATGTAAAAATGAAAGAGAAGTGATTTGGAAAACAAAATAGAAAAGCAGATGAAATAAAGATGAACTAAGAAGGTGGTGAAAACATTGATAAGAAAATGATAAAAAGCTTTTGAAAATTGTTTTTAAAACAAGATAAAAAGAATGATGAAAACTATGAAACAAAACTCATGGCTACTAACTACCAATTGCTCCACTAACCATGCTAACCTCTTAGTGATAGTTGCCTCACATGGATCCTCGGCCATCACTAATCCTTGGCTTCAAGAGACGATAGAGAGCATGGCCCATAAGATTGTGCTTCTACATTCAAACAACACATCCATACCACATAACAAGTTGCAAGCTACTATTAAACCATCAAAACTAGTTAGAGGTGAGCATGAAATAAAGTTAGCATTGTAAGTTAGCAAGTTAGTGGGTTAGGTGTTAGTAATGTTAGAATGTTAGAATCCATCATCATGAGCCATCAATGGCTCTTGCAAGAGCAAGGCCTTGTAGAGGCTACTAGATTCATGTGGATTATCAAGTAAGTGGTTAGATGGTTAGTGGTTATTTGTTAGATTACCATGAGAAGAAGAAATTAACCAAACATCATGTAGAAGATGGAGAAGATTACAATTGAGAAGAAAGGAGGCACCTTTACATAGATTGTCACCATCTATTACATCAATCCCTTTCTATCTCTCTCTGAATCTCTCAGCCCTACTACAAGATCTAAAAAGGAAATGCAAATATAAAATATAAGAAGAAGAACACCTACACTACACTATACTAAAGATAGAAACCCTAGCCTAAAATCCAAAACTGCTTATGTTTCGGCCAAACCCTGCCCTATTTATAGGCAGAAGAGGGTTCCAGAAGACGAGACGGGGCCACGCGTCGAAGATCGTCACGTGGCTCCACCATCTTGCCGCGAAAACGTGGCTATTGCTGCGTTTTCGCGGCAATACCAGGGACATAAGTCCCTAGTTTTGGCGAGCGCGTCCCCGTCGCTTCTAGGATTTTCTTAGTATATTCTGTTTTTGGTATTTTTGGCCGAATATTCGTCTGACGTGCACAAAGGTCTAGGTTCGATATATCTCTAAAAGATCCCTTGCTTGGCCTTCAAGAATTACGGATTTAATTACCTGAAAATGGGTTTAATTAAGCTCTTATTACCCATTGGCCATTGGACTCTTAATTTATCTGCAAAGTAGACCAAAACGCAATTAGAAATGATATTTTATTCATAAATCGGTAGGGAATGCGATATAATAATGTAGAATTGACACCCCACACTTAACTTTTGCTCGTCCCGAGCAAAACAAGAAAAAAAACTATACTACACATGTTATTACACCACTTTCGCAGGCGACATGATTGCACTGGGCGTGTGCAACAAGCCGTTAAACATCTAGGTTACCCTTAGAGGAGGAGTTTTGTCTCCTGAGGGTTTTTAGCGGATTGTACCCACAAAATCCATAAAGAAAGAAGACAAATGCTAGTATTTTGAAAACACATTTTGAAAAAGAGACAAGTTTACGAAATATTTTTGCAAAATATAAGCGATCTAAGATCATAAGTCCACCAAAAATTATTCTTCCTTAAACTTAGTCTCTATGCAAGATCTTGTCTTCAATTAAGGTAAGAATTCAAAATTGGATTGAATATTTTATCCTTCATAAAACCTAGATAATCTGCACTTTGTGATAGTGAAAATTTCTGTGATTTCAACTCTAACCACCAAGCCATTTATTTTTATATTTTTTTTCTTTTTCTTCTTTTTTTTCTTCCCTTAGTTTTCTTAGGCTTTATAGTTTACCCGGGTAATGAGCCTTTAACTGATGACTCTCAGACCAGACGGTTTTAGGGCACCAGATGAGAAAACATCCCCGGGCTTAAGGATTCGAGTAAACAAGGCCACAAGACTAAGGGGATATATTTGTTGCTTTTGACCACCGTTAGGCGTGAATAATCATGCTTCTTGAGGCATAGTTATCCAGTTTAATAAGTGATTTTTTTTATTTATTTATATATATATATATATATTCTTTTTGTTTTTATTTTTACTTTATGGCATTTTAGGTCTTTGTTTCCATCCCAAAAATGTGTAAGTGTGAAGTGCATACTATCTAAGGCAAAAAATTCAAGATAAATTTATCTCCCCAATCTTTTATACTTAACCTATAATCTTAAATAAGATTCATTATTTCAACTAGGTTTAAGATGTCATAATTAAGATTTTCTTAATTTCTAAGATCATCTTAATTTTCTTAAAAATAGATCAAAACTTTGTCTCTTGTTTCAAAAAGTTTTTAAAGAAAGAAAAAATCTTATACAAAAGAGAAGATTTCTAAAAGTAAAAAAGAAGTGTAAAAGAAAGAAAATCTAAAACTTTACGTTAGTAAACCCTCACCCACACTTATCTCATGCATTGTCCTCAATGCATCGTGATGTATGTATGCATGAAACAAATAGAGAGGGAAGAAAAAAATTACCTCTAGGTGGTGGTTCCGGTGGTGGTTTGATTGGTCCACGAAATGCGGCCCAATCCAATTTGCGTGGAGTCTAGAGGAACCCACCAGAGACCTCTAAAATACAACCCACTAGAATTATATATATATGAATAATTTTTATTAAAAATTTTACCCTATCTAATTTCCAAATTTTCAAAATAATTTCAGAGTCAAATTTATCAAGACCCTTGTCCCAGAATGGAATGATTGATTTGGACTCAGGAAATACAGGAACTAATACTGAGTCAGGAAAAAGACTTAAATCAAGTAAAGGTTCAGGAGTCGAGATTGGTTCAGGAAGTGGGTCCAAATCAAGAGGTTGAAACTCAAGTCCACATTCATTTTCCCTTGATGGAATGTGACTTTCTAAGATTGGTGATTCAAGTTGAAGAATGAAAGGTATGGGAATCAAAACTGACTCTAAAATGTTGATCAAATTGGGTAACAAAACAAGAGTCAATATTGATTTAGAATTTTGAACTAGATCACAAATTTGAGAATCGAAGTCACATTCCTCATTGAGTTCAATTCCATAAAAATGAGAACTTGCTAATTTATCAATGGGACTTTCAAAAGTATGAAATTGGTCAAGTTCAATATGATGATCATAAAAGATTGGTGATTCAATTTCACAATGGACTGGCATTGGATCCAATACTGACTCGAAAAAAGGCCTGAATTCAGGTAAAACACCTCAGTCAATATTGAATCAGAAAGTGAAATTGAATTACCAAGTTGAAGTTCAGGATCATATTCATGCTCAAGTTCAATCTCAAGAAAATGATAACTTGCCAAAATATCAATAGGATTTTTAACATTTGAAGTTTAGACAAGTTCAGATGGGTGTGCTGAAATTGAATCTTGGTGTCCAAAATGACAAGAGTCGTGGGTCAGATCAATAGAGTTAGGGATAGTTGAATTGGTTAAAGGTTGATAAGATAGAGTTTCCTCATTCTTATAAATGCTAAACAATTGGCTCAATTGTATTTCCAACCTATTGATAAACTTGGCAGAAGATTTTTAAAATTATAGTGCGGACTCTTGCAAGACTTCTATACTCTTTTCTACATGTGACGTATCTTCAAGTGGTTGTTCAAGAAAAGGAGTGTAAGAATCTTGGTTTCAAAAACAATAAGAATCATCGGTCAAATTGATAGAGTTAGAGATATTTGAATTGGTCAAAGGTTGAGAAGAGAGAGTTTCTTCATTCTTATAAATGTTGACCAATTTACTTAATTGTGTTTCCAACCTATCAATAGACTGAGAAGAAGATTTTTAAAATTGTAACGCGGACTCCTACAAGATTTCTATACTCTTTTCTAGACTTGATTTTTCTTTAAGTGGATGTTCCAGAAAGGGAGTGTAAGAATCTTGGTTTTGAAAAGATAGTGAAGATTGTGTGTCCAACGTGGTTTGTGATTGAAGCTTGGACTCACATAAGAGTTCCTTACTCGTTTTCAGGGCAGATGGTTGTTCATTATGAGGAGGTGGAACTGAGTAAGACTCCTGAAAATATTGTGGAATTGGAGAGGCCAACATTTCTGATATTGTCGCTCAGCCTCTTATAAGTTGGCTTCTATACTTTTTTCTAACTCATATTTTCTTCAATTGGTGGTTCTAGAAAAGGAGTATAGGAAGTGAAATCGGGGAATGAATATTGTGAGATTTGTGGACAAGATGGATACGATGGACAAGAAGGTTGAAAATTTAACTCGGGGGAGGTGAATCCTCATTGACTCTATGAAGAGTTGAAATTATTTTGAAAATTATAATCATAAGATTGTGGATATGGGTTGTATTGATTCGGATAAGTCCAACCCGGTGTATTTGGTTGGTTCATATTGTGAAAAACTGGGTTGGAATTATCCGAAACAAATGGGGTCGGTGTGAAATATGGATTCATTTTCGGATTGAAAGAATTGTTATTATTGAATTCCATTTCACAAACAATCACAAACAAAAAAGAAAAAGCAAACAACAAAAAGAAAAGAAAAGAAAAAATCAAAAACAAGCCTATATTAAGGTTGACCTAGACCTAGACGACTCCTAACTGGTCGATTATCCGGGGGAGGTTGTTGCTTGAATCTGACTATAAGCTAATCGGCCAGGTAGGGGCATACGGTGGGAGGTATCCGTGCATAAGTAAAGGGCCTTAATTACGCCAAACCACGGTATCCTCGAGGCGTAACCTCTTAATCCCCAACCTTAGACACCGATTTCACAAGAGTAAGTGATTGAGATTTTCCCTGCACACAAAATATAGAATATCAGAATTTAAATCAATAATGCAGGGTGCTCAATTCTAATCCGCGGTAGCAATGGCTATGCGGGTCGTGATCCTCAGGGAGGGACTAGCGATGGAAGCGTTTAAGTAAGTTCTCTAAAAATTCTTCTTTTAGTTATTAAAAGGAAAATAAGAAAATATTAGTTAAAGTTAGTTTAGAAAGAAAGCGGTATTTACAATGAGTCGGGAAAGAAAGAGTTGGTAGATGGTGATTTAATCTACAAAAATAAAAGAAAATAAAAGAAAGGAACACTTACCTTAATTTGGTTGAGAAAATACGTGAAAACCTTACATGTTCTACCTTACTTAGGAGGCGTTCAACGCATAAACTATAGGATCGAGCTCAGTCCCCTATTCGCATTATATCATCAAGCTGGGCAAGAATGAAGTGATACGGACCTTGAGGAGGAGAACATCTCCATGAAGTATCGTTGGCACTCGCTAAGACTCGTTATACTTTCGCTTCAAAAATCACTTGCATGCTCATCAACAACCACAGAGATAAAATAGAAAAGGAAAAGAAAACAAAAAGAAAAGTAAAATAATGAACATAAGAAAAATATTACCTTTATTGCTTTAATCAATGGCAGAAAAGAGGAGGGTACATCGGTGTCACGCTCAACATAGGCCTCTCTCTCTCTTAAAAAATAGAAATTACAAAAGAAAAATAGAAACCTAACTACAAACTAGAAGAAAGCCTAAAAACCCTAACTTTTGGCCCTGTACTGCGCTGGACGACGTTCTCGGTTGCACTGCAGGGGTATTTATAGGTGCAGAAGGAAGTAAAGTCCCAGAACGACTCCTCCACGAAAATTGGAAGCGGGATAAGACAGGAATGCCGCGGAAACGCGGCTTGGGCCGCGTTTCCGCGGCCAAGTGATGTCGGCTGGCCACGCGCTTTCGCGCGTGGCATCCTCTGGTCCGTCCATCTGGCTTTATTCTTCTGGAAGATGAATCCTGACTCCTTATTTTGGATTTTCGGGATAACTTGGGAAGCAAGTTACCCTAAATCCAAATCTTTTATCAACGAATTTGTGATCTTAAATTCTCCTTCTTTGGCTTTTATTCTCGTCCTGCAAGTATTTAGGGTTAAATAGAAGTCTATCCTTCCCTCTTCTTTTAGTATTTGCAACTATTGCCCTTAGTAATTGCAATTTTGATATTTGATAATTGCAACTTTTGCATTGGGCTTTAAACATAGGTTTTTGGGCTTCTTTTAAGGCTTTATTCCTTTATTTTTGTTTCTCAAGGCTGCACACAATAAATAATAAAATATTAGTTAATTGTGCATGATTATATGAATAAATATAAAAATGTGATGGTAAATGTAATGATAAAAATGCACTTTTCACTACCAATCACACCCCCACACCTTATCTTTTTGCTCGTCCTCGAGTAAAATCAAAAAGAAAAAGAAAAACTAAACTAGCTAACTCACTTTCGTAGGAATCACGATTGCACTTAGTACGTGCAATAAGCCGTTAAACCCCTAGGTTACCCTAAAGGACGAGTGTTGTCTCGTGAGGGTTTTCAGCGGATTACACCCACAAAATCCATAAAAAGGAAAATATTTGAAATACGTTTGAAGAGACTAAGTAATCTATAAGTTTTTAGGATCCTCATTTTTATTCATTCTTAAACTTAGTCTTTATATAGTAAATTGTTTTCCTTTTTAGGTAAGGGTCAAATTGAATTTTTGTATAGTCTTTTTCGTTACCCTAAGTCATATACATCCTTGTGAATTTTTACTAGGAATTCCTTAACTTGGACTCTCATGCCTCTTTATATATATATATATTTTTTTTCTCTTTTTTTTTAATATTATAACTCATCTAATTTTCTTTTGTGTAAGCATGAAGGCTTCTTGAGGCTCTCAAACCTAACTAATTGACCATTAGATGTGTTAATACATATATGAGTAATTTTTCTTAGTTTTCTTAGGCTTTCTAGTTCACCCATGTAGCGAACTTAAAGTCGGTGGCTCCCAAACCGGTGTTTTAGGGCACCGGGTGAGAAACACCCCGTGGACTCAAATTCGAGTGAACTAGGCCACAAAACTAAGGACTTTATTTTATTTAGAACTCACCTTTTGCGTGAATACTTATGCTTCTTGAGGCACATGTATTCAGCTTAATTGGTGATTTTTTTTTTAAATTTTTTATGAGGCACAAGGGTCTTTGTCTTAGAATCCTAGATATGCATTAGGTATGCATATTTCATTAAGGTAAAAATTAAGACTAACTACTTATTCATTTCTCCTCCTATACCTAAAAATTCAACAATTTATTTATTTTGACCAAGTTTTTAGAAATCCTAATCATGATTTTCCTAATTCTTAAGACTAACTTAGATTTCTTTCAAAAGATAAGTCAAAATATTGTCCTTTTTTTTAAAATTTTTTTTATTAGCAAAAATTTTTTTTTGTTAGTTTCTACCTATGTTAGTATGTTAGTAAAGCCTCCCCCCACACTTATCTCATGCATTGTCCTCAATGTATGAATGTATGCATGTATGCATGAAAAAGAAGAAGGGAAGGCAGAAGTTACCTTAAGGTGGTGGTTCCGGTGGTGGTCTAATTGGGCCAAGCATTGCTACCCAATCAAGATAAAGTAGTATTTGGAGGAACCTACCAGAAATTTCCCTTGTATAACCCACTAAAATGTATGTATGATCATTTTTTAGCAATTTCACCCCATCAAATTTCCATAATTCATAATTATATTCAGAGTCAATTGTGTCAACCGTCTTGTCCCAAAATGGAGTGTGAAAAGATGAAATGATTGACTTGGACGTCGTAAGTATGGGAACGAATACCGACTCAGGAAAGAAACTTAAATCAAGTAAGGGTTCAGGAGTCGGGCTAGGTTCAGGAAGTGGGTCCAAATCAATAAGCTGAAACTCAAGTCCACAATCAGTTTCCCAAAATGGAATGTGATTCAATGTTGGTGATTCAAGTTCAGGAATGATAGGTGTGGGAATCAAAACTGACTCTAAAAGATTACCTAAGTCGGGTAACAAAACAGGAGTCAATAATGATTCGGGAATTTGAACTTGATCACAGATTTGAGAATCTAGGTCACATATCTCATTGAGCTCAATATCATAAAAATGAGAACTTGCCAATTTATCCATGGGACTTTCAAAATTGCAAAATTGGTCAAGTTCAATATGATCATCAAAAATGGGTGATTCAATTTCATGATGAATTGGTACAGGATCCAATGTTGACTCGGGAAAAGTAAAATCAGGTGGAGACACCGGAGTCATTATTGAATCAGGAAGTAAAATTGAATCACCAAGTGGGAGATCAGGATCATATTCATGCTCAAGTTCTATTTTAGGAAAGGAATAACTTGCCAAACTATCAATTGGAGTTTCGGCAAGCTCAAATGATGGTACTGAATTAGAATCTTGTTGTCCAAAGCAACGTGACTCTTCGGCTCTAAGAGAGTGGTCAGCGAAAGCAGAATTGGCCGGACGGTGAGAATGTAAAGCTTGAACCATCATATCTATTTCATGATCACGAGCTAATCTAGCCTGAGTCATGGTTTTAAGCATCTTTTCATAGTCAATTGGTGCATCATTTTGTGATTGGACTTGAAAAAAGGAAGTGTAATCGTGATGAAGTTGTGAGTCGGTAGACTCACGCATCATCATGTCTAAGATTGATGGTGATTGTTACTTGGACTCCTGCATACTCATCATTTCCCGGATAGATGGTTTTCTATTCTGAATGGGTGGATCTGAGTATGAATCTTGGGAATATTGTGGAAAAGGTGGATATGGAGGACAAGTTGGTTGAAAATTGGACTCGAGGGAAGCGAAACCCCATGAACTCTATGAAGAGTCGAAAGTGGTATGAAAATTATGGTCATAAGAGGGGGGTATGGGTTATATTTATTCTGATAAGACCATTCCGGCACACTAGATTGGTCAAAATTATGATACGCCGAGTTGGTAATATCCGAAAAAGAAGTTGGTGTGTAATATGGATTCTCATTAAAGTTGAAAAAATTGTTGTTATAGGCCATATCACACAAACACAAACAAAGAAAAAGAAAACAAACAAATAAGCAAACAAAAAAGAAAAATTCTATCCTAAGTTAGGGTAGACTTATGACCTAGACGACTCCTAACTGGTTAGACTGTCCACGGGAGGTAGGGTGCAGACTTTGACCACAAGTTAATCAGCCAGGTCAGGGTAAGATTGGTGGGAGGTTTTCCGTCAAAGACGTTCCTTAATTAAGTAACCACCAATCTTCGGGCTTTCGGCCCTCAATCCCCTTCCTAGACACTGATTTGGCAGGAGTCAATTTCCAACACCGTTCCCCCTTAGGATAATCTCCTAATTGAGTCCGAGATGTCCCTAGGGCCAACGTCTACTCATTTTTAGTTAGGCTTGGGTTAGTGAGTGCTTGGAATATGATTTTTGGGCCAAGGAAGGGTGATTAAATCCCTACCTTATCTTGTTACGGGTTAGTGCCCTTAAGATAAGTTTGTGCAAGTGTACAAGATATGTAAATAAGATTCACTCAAAGCAATGAAAATCAACCAAGAGATGAGTCCTATTCTACATGCAATGCGAACGTACCTTGCTCCAACACTCTTCAATAGTAAAAATAAATGAATTGAAAAGACACGTGTGATCGGGGCGAAAACTAGCACTCAAAATGTGTTTTTAAGAAATCAATGAAAAACTCAAATGTGCTTAGTATACCCTCGATACTTCCGTTAGAGCATTGGCTCAACGGGTCGAATCCACAGGGAAGGGAGGCGATAGAAGCATTAACAGTCTCTTGTCACGTCAGATGTTAACAATTCTTCTTTGTTAAAAGAATGAAAAAGAAAATGAAAAAGAAAAGAAAAGGAAAACAAGCATGATGAAAACGGCGATGTAAAAACCAAAATAGAAGTGAGTTGAAAACAAATAAAGAAAGAAGATGGAACAAAGTTGAACTAAGAGGATGGTGAAAACATCGATAGAAGAAGAACAAAAGATACTTGAAAATGATTTCTAAATCAAGCTAAAAGAAAACTCATGGCTACTAATTACTAAATACTCCACTAACCATACTAACCTCTTCTAGATAGTTGCCTCACATTTTGATCCTTGGCCATCACAATCCTTGGCTCCAAGAGACGATACAAAGCATGGCTCATGGATGGTTCATAACAATCAAAACATTGCACAAGAACAAGCTAATACAAGCATCACTCATTACACTACTAGCATGAAATAAAAGAGCATGAAATAAAAGAGAGTTAGCTTGGTTAGCAAGTTAGCAAGTTAGATGTTAGAACCCATCATCTTTGGCCATCAATGGCTCTTGCAAGAACAAGGCCTTGTAGAGGCAACCCGATTCATGTAGATTATCAAGTAAGTGGTTAGATAGGTTAGTGGTTAGTAGTTAGATTGCCATGAGAAGAAAAACTAGCAACAAAACATCATGTAGAAGATGAAGGAGATTACAATGGAAGAGAAAGGAGGCACCTTTACATAGAGTGTCACTCTCTATTACATCAATCCCTCACTATCTCTCTCTATGAATCACTCAGCCCTACTACAATGATCTAAGAAAAAGAAAAGAAAATACAAGAAAATGAAGAACTCTCACCTACACTGCACTAAAATCTAGATCTACTCCTAAAAACGAAGACTGCCCTCGGTTTGGCTCTCTGCAGGGCTATTTATAGGGCTCAGAAGGATCCAGAAGACGAGACGGAGCCACGCGTCGAAAATCGACGCGTCGCTCTTCAAGATTGCCGCATTTTGCCGCATTTTGCCGCATTTTTGCCGCATTTCCAGAGAATTAATTCTCTGGATTTCTTCTGGAGCTTCGTCTGGCTTCTAGCTGCTTCCAGATATACCCCTTTTCTGGTACTTTCACCCGAATATTCGTCTGACAGCTCAGGAGTCTAGGTACAATGCATGTTCTAGAAAATCCTTTGCTTGGCCTCCAAGTAATTGCGGGATTAATTAGCATAAATTGAGCTGAATTAGCCTCTTATTCCATCTTTGCCCTTGGACTTTGGATTTACCTGCAATTAAGACCAAAACACGATTTAGACGATTATTTATTCATAAAAATGTGAGAGAATGCGACATAAAAAATGCATAATTGTAGACTAATCAACGTGCCTAAAATGCAAACGTCTAATCAATTTTTTATCTTTTTCAATAAGTATTTTACTGTTGATTAATTAGCAGTGTGCAGGTTTATCACAGAATAAATATAACAGAGCTGACAAATCAAATTTCAGATTGCAGCAACCTGCAGAAAATTCAGTAAGTAGTTCTCTACTACTGCCGCGGATCCGCGGCTATTGCCGCGTTTGCGCGGCAAGGTAGTAGGCTCTGCTGCTCTGCCTTCGAGGGCAGAGGCACAGAGTTGCTATATGTCCTTGCTGCTGTTTTCTGTTCTCCAAACCTGCAAACAGAAAGAATAAAAGAATTAGTTAATAAATTTTTTTTAGAGATAAACTTACCGTCCCTCCCCGGCAACGGCAACAAAATTTTTGATTGAGATTTTCCCTGCACACAAAATATAGAATATCCGAATTTAAATCAATAATGCAGGGTGCTCAATTCTAATCCGCGGTAGCAATAGCTATGCGGGTCGTGATCCTCAGGGAGGGACTAGCGATGGAAGCGTTTAAGTAAGTTCTCTAAAAATTCTTCTTTTAGTTATTAAAAGGAAAATAAGAAAATATTAGTTAAATTTAGTTTAGAAAGAAAACGGTATTTACAATGAGTCGGGAAAGAAAGAGTTGGTAGATGGTGATTTAATCTACAAAAAGAAAAGAAAAGAAAAGAAAGGAACACTTAGCTTAATTTGGTTGAGAAAATACGTGAAAACCTTACATGTTCTACCTTGCTTAGGAGGCGTTCAACGCATAAACCATAGGATCGAGCGATCGAGCTCAGTCCCCTATTTGCATTATATCATCAAGCTGGGTAAGAATGAAGTGATACAGACCTTGAGGAGGAGAATATCTCCATGAAGTATCGTTGGCACCGCTAAGACTCGTTATACTTTCGCTTCGGAAATCACTTGCATTCTCATCAACAACCACAGAGATAAAATAGAAAAGGAAAAGAAAACGAAAAGAAAAGTAAAACAATGAACATAAGAAAAATATTACCTTTATTGCTTTAATCAATGGCAGAAAAGAGGAGGGTACATCGGTGTCATGCTCAACATAGGCCTCTCTCTCTCTTAAAAAAAATAGAAATTATAAAAGAAAAATAGAAACCTAACTACAAACTAGAAGAAAGCCTAAAAACTCTAACTTTTGGCCCTGTACTGCGCTGGACGACGTTCTCGGTTGCACTGCAGGGGTATTTATAGGTGCAGAAGGAAGTAGAGTCCCAGAACGACTCCTCCACGAAAACTGGTAGCGGGATAAGACAGGAATGCCGCGGAAACGCGGCTTGGGCCGCGTTTCCGCAGCCAAGTGATGTCGGCTGGCCACGCGCTTTCGCGCGTGGCATCCTCTGGTCCGTCCATCTGGCTTTATTCTTCTGGAAGATGAATCCTGACTCCTTATTTTGGATTTTCGGATAACTTGGGAAGCAAGTTACCCTAAATCCAAATCTTTTATCAACGAATTTGTGATCTTAAATTCTCCTTCTTTGGCTTTTATTCTCATCCTGCAAGTATTTAGGGTTGAATAGAAGTCTATCCTTCCCTCTTCTTTTAGTATTTGCAACTTTTGCCCTTAGTAATTGCAATTTTGATATTTGATAATTGCAACTTTTGCATTGGGCTTTAAACATGGGCTTTTGGGCTTCTTTAAGGCTTTATTCCTTTATTTTTATTTCTCAAGGCCTGCACACAATAAATAATAAAATATTAGTTAATTGTGCATGATTATGTGAATAAATATGAAAATGTGATGGTAAATGTAATGATAAAAATGCACTTTTCACTACCAATCAGTAAGATTCAAAATAAGTTCCACCCTCGGTCAATCTCTTAATGAGTTCGAGATGTCCCTAGGGGCCAACGTCTATCAATTTTTATTAGGGCTTGGGTTGTGTGAGTGGGGAGGTGATTTTTGGGCTAAGGAAGGGTGATGAAATCCCACCTTATCTTGTATGGGTTTTGCCCTTCAGTTTAATTCGTGCAAGTGTGCAATATAAATAAGAATATAACATAAAACGATAAATCACCCACGTGTTTGTCCTATGCTATATGCAATGCCATATGTACACCTCAATCCAAATCACAACAACAGAACAAAATACAGCATATTGGAATTAAATTGACATGTTCCTAAATGCAAATGTCTAAACCGTTTTAAAAGCGTCCAAATACCGTATTTTAGTTCTTTAGTTTTGTAGCACCCCGTTCCCGGGATACGTAACTAGATACGTGTCCTAAATTTTTTGACCATATTGTTCAATTTTCTTCCAGTATGTGTTTTTGGGTTGTGATTACTTATGTTATTGTGTATCGGATTTGGATTCTTAGATCTAGAGTAAGCCCTGACCCGGACCGGGAACCCGATAATAGCCTGTAGCCCGATTTGACCTTTATTCTAGTCCGATTTGATCGATTTCAGTTTCAGACACTGTTTTCTAATATTTTAGATTTTTCATGATTTTCTAAAATTTTTTGAAATTTTTCTGCAAAATCTCCAAAACCGGCGTCGGTCGGCATCGCTGACTGATTCCCGAATTTTTAGTTTTCAAAAAGGATTGAATTCTCAAAAATGGCTTTCACATTACTTCTTAGAATTTCATTTTCCATCTAAATACATTTTTTTGAGATTTTTCTAAATTTATCAAAATTTCACCGATTCTGGTGTCGGCCAGTATCGCCAGAAGATTCTAGAATTTTTAATTTGAAAACTACATTGAATTTCTTGAATCCAATTTCATCGAGTATCTTAAAATAATATTTGATATTTTTGAGAATTTTTCGGAACGTTTCTGATATGGTCAAATTTTCGCCTCATTTAAATAATAATATTTTTACCGACAATTTCTTTTCTTACTTTTTACTTCTCTATTCCCCTACTTTGTACTTTCAGAAATTATAATAAATAAATTAGTTAATAATAAAAATTTTAAACTATTTTATTTTCTTTTTTCTTATTTTTTTCCTTTTCTTTAATTTTCTTTCCTTTTCTTTCTTTTTCTTTTCTTCCCCATTTGACTTTCCCCATCCCTGCACCCAGCCGCCTGCTCCCTGCCACTGCCGCTTGCAAGCCACCCGCAGCTTCTCTTCCTCCCAAATTCATCATTTCAATCCCTTCTCCTTCTCTATTAAACTCTCCATTTCCTTTTCCTTTTCATTTCAAAAAAATCCAAAATCAATTACAACTTCATCTCCTTCAAAAAATGAAACCCACTCCTTCAACCAACGCACCACCTCATCACCGCCGCCTCCACCATTACCACCGCCACACCACCACCACCCTAGGCCGGCCAACCACCTCCCCCACACTCCCTCTCCACTCCACTACCTCCTTCAACCTCCAACAAACCCCCACCACCTCCAATTTCACCATAACCCATCACCAGCACCACCCTTCCTCCTCCAAAATTCACCACCATCTCCACCAATTCCACCACTCCAACCACCCCATCATCACCTCCTTCTCCTCCTCTAACTCCCCAACACCACCAATCACCACCACCACATCCACCACCACCACAATCTCCACCACCACCATCTCCTCCAAACAACAACTCCAACAACATCAACAACCAAAACCAACACACCCCCACCTCTCTCTCCCCGGGCTAGGCGCGCGCGCCGCCCCTCCCCCGGCGGCGCCGCCGCTGCCGCCGGCGGTGGCCGACCACCACCCCCTCCTTCTCTTTTTCCATTTCTTTCTATCTTCTTCTTTCTTCATTTCTTCCTTCCTTTCCTTTTCTTTTCCTTAAATAAATTCACTTTTCTCACATCCCTAAAATACCCATCCCCTCATTCCCAAATTACCACCCCTATATTTACAACCATACCCCTCCCCTTTTAATTTTAAATTTATTTCTAAAAATACCATATTCTCTCTATCTCCTTCCTACAACTTTCTCTCTCCTCTCTCATTCCCTCTCTAATATTTATAAATATATTTATATTTATATATTTTAGTATATGTGCACGGCTAGTGACTTGCTCACTCGTATTCGCGAACTTCTTGGACTTTAACCCGGTATTTCGTTCTGGTATTAGGCGAGTACATTTCTTTGACTTTTCTTACTTTATTATCATCGTTTCATATTTAATAATTATTATCTTACTTTTAATATACGATGTCTCTTTATGCAAGTTGGTATATGTTATATAAATGATTTCTAAAAATTATCATGTTTTATAAATAGTTGTCGCCGTTATTAAACCTTGTTGGACCAGTATTATACCGGGTATGCCTAAATCTGCTCCTGCTTCACTTAGCTTCGCATGGCTAATAAATAGATAAATTTATTATTGTTAGAAATAATGTTATGAAGAGTTTGATATGTTTATGTCGTTCTCATGTACCATGTTACGTGACCGGTTGATACCCAGTATTTGATGTTGCGACTCTCACCGATATATTAGTTACCTGACCCTGATATGTATACACCGGTACTTGCCATGCTATACTTATTATTTGATATCTGATACCGGTACTTGTCATGCTATACTTATTACTTGATATCTGATACCGACACTTGTCATGCTATGCTTATTACTTGATATCTGATACCGGCACTTGTCATGCTATACTTATTACTTGATATCTGACACCGATACTTGCCATGCTATACTTATCGCCTGCTACCTGACACTTGAAATAATAACATTTGACACTTGACATGCTATCACCCGGTACTGGTACACTTGACCTGATATTGTGGCACCTGTATTATTTTACCTATTCATGACTATTACTTTTACGAGGACTTGGCATGATTATTATACTGTTACCAGATATTTGGTACTCCTGAACTCTTGTACTCCTGAGCTCCTGTACTCCTGAACCCCTGAAAAAGGGTGACTCCTGATATTATACTCCTGTTAATTCCCGTAGTTGGATAATCATGGTTATACTGTATACACTTGTGGACATTATCTTTGGGCAATATATATAATAAAATACTTAACTTACACTGGGTGGGGGATACTGATGGAAACCGGTATGATGTCATATTTATAATGGTGATATTTTGAAGTGTCGTGTGGGACGCGTAAAGATAAGTCCCCGAAAGCAGTAGCCTGAACCTGAAGTGTCGTGTGGGGGCGCGTAATGATAAGTCCCCGAAAGCAGTAGCCTGTACTCCTGAGCCAGTCCCGGGCAGAGACGTGACCCACTATAAATATGAGCCATAAGATTTATCAGTTTTCAAATAATAACTCATCTTATTCATAAGTGGTTGTATGTGTGCCGGTAGCACATACAAAAGCATATGAATCGGATGAATAACATAAAACAACCAAAGAGTAATAAGGTTAGGAACGTGTGATATTTGGTCTCTCCTTTGTTCGGGTCCTGGTACTCACATATCACACCCGGGTAAGTTTTACAGAGTGCGAACTCTAGTATGGACTATCGGTGATGTGAGGCGCTGGTAGGGAGGCGATTGAAATATCAAACGGTACTGATTATTATTATTGGATTACTTAAAATACAACGCACCTTTATATTCTCCAGTTATAGTGTTATGCCCTGAGTTGACACCTTACTTTATGACATATGATGATTACTTCAGATACACTATAGTTCGGTTATTCTTATGGCAACTCAAGTTGTATAAACTCAGACGATGGTGACATGAGATATGTGGTATATGGATAAGGGTTTCCTTGTTTGGATTATCCCCTTGACGTATTTGTCCCGTGGATCCATAATTTGAGATTGTACAACTAGTTTTGTCCATACTTGTATTTATCATTTTTAACTTATTTACAGCATGTTTATTGTTGGCCCAAAGGCCATTAGCCCGATATTTTGATGATAACAAACCATATTTAGTTATGTGTTTAACAATCTTGTTTAAAAGAATTTTAGGTTTTAAAAACAAGTTGATTTTACGGCTCCACAATCAAGACTCACAATTTGGACGCCGCTAAAGATTTGCATTCCCAAGCCTAGCACGGTAGAAATGCTTTGGGATCAAAACAATGAAGAAAAGAATTCAAGATTTGTAATTTACTTTTATTTTTAGATATTTTGTCAAAACCTAGATGATAGAGGTAGAATATTTGGGATTGTCACTCACACACACTTAGTATTGCTTCATGGCTTCAAAAGAATTTTTATATCAGAATTTCTAACTTAGTTTTTAGAAATACCATATTTTGGAAAAATCGTTTTTAGAAAAACATTTTATCAAAAAGGATTTTCACCAAGAATGATCTAACATGTTTGAGTGTTGATCTATGATCATACTCTTAGTTTTATTAGGTCTAGAGACTTATTTACTAATCCTTAAACCAAAATGCTTTAAACCAAAAATTTCCGTCTCTTTCTTTCCAGACTCTATTTAAACAGATCTGACAGAGTCTGGTCGACCGACGTGCACGGCTGTGCATGTGTGCACGTCGGCCGACCGCTCGGGTTGACCGGGCACTTGTCAGTGCTCTCTGTTTATTTCGATCGACCGAGTCGGCCGACCGTTTTCCCCCAACGGTCAGAAATATGACCGTTGGCGGTCGGCCGTCCCGGTCGACCGGTAGTTGTCAGAAAGTCTGACAGACTCCAATAGCTCTATTTTTTGACAGATTTTGTTGGGATCTCACCCCAACGAATTTCTCTAGCTGTTTACCCTGTCTTTCATCCACTATAAATAGTGAGTCATTTCAACATGATAAGACAACAATTTTTACAACAATCTTTACAAGATTTACAAGTTTTCAAAAGCCTTTCATTTTAGAAAAGATTTTCATCAAAGCCAAAATTTCAAAACACCTACTTGAAGCAAATCCCTCTACTTCACTCTAGTCATTTTGCACTTCACAATCCCAAGTACTATCTCTACATATTGGTTATAGGATTGTGCTAAGTGAGCTTTTTGTGATCAAGTGTGATCAATTTTCTTCTTGAGCGAAGTTGTAGAGGCATCGGCCTCAAGCGAGCTAGTGTGCTCCAAGTGGTGTTGCGGCATCACGAGAGATAGGACAAGTGTGTCCTTGTATTGGAGATCCAGTGGGATCAACAATAGTGGAAATCCTTCAAGTGTGAAGGCGGGGACGTAGAGCGTGGCTCGAACCTCGGAAACATATCCTCGTGTTTGCGTTTGCTCAAATTTCTCTAAACTCAGTCTCTATATTACTTGCTTTACTTATTGCTTTATATCTTGCAAGCATTTTAATTTGAGCTTATTGTTTTAAGTAGATTTAAATTCCGCATTATTGCCATATTTCATATAGCCATCACCTATTCACCCCCCCTCTAGGTGATTTTAATTGGTATCAGAGCCTAACCCTACTATTTGGTTTAACCACCTTAGGGAGATCCTTGTTTTTGCTATATCATTTGTTGCATTCTTCATTTGTTGTGCATCTTATTCATTATCTATGGCTTCAATTGATTTTTCTAGCATCAAGTCCCCACCCAAATTTGATGGCTTGAACTTCCCTATTTGGAAGGTCAAGATGAACCTTTTCCTTAAGTCCCTAGGAGTTAGGGTTGCTAGGGCCATAACCAAAGAATTTTTAGAACCTCTCACCGATGAGAGATCATGGTCCGAGGACACCACCAAGGATTATGAGGCCAATGCTAGGGCTCAATATGCATTAACCCAAGCCCTTAATGAAGATGACCTCTCACGCATCATAAATTGTAAATCCGCATATGAAGTGTGGAATATTTTAATTGTGACTCATGAGGGAACGTCACAAGTCAAGAGATCCAAAATTGACTTGCTTCGTTCTCAATACGAGAACTTTTACATGCTTGAGAATGAGAGCATTGATGACATGCTCACTCGTTTCACCAAAATAACAAATGCTTTATCTTCTTTAGGTGATGCGATCGATAATGACCAAAAGATTCGGAAGGTCATTAGAGCTCTTCCCAAAGCTTGGGAAGTCAAGGCTACAACCTTCAAGGAGCTCAACGATCGGGAGGAGATGGACTTCTCCGGCTTCATCAGAAATCTCAAGACCCATGAGATGGAGATGAAAGTTAGAGAAGAAAGGGAGACGCCGAAGAAGAAAGCCCTTGCTTTCAAAGCCACTCCAACCAACCATGACGAGGAAGACTCATCGGAAGACTGCGATGAGGACTTTGCCATGCTCATCCGGAAGGTGGACAAAATGTTCTACAAGAAAGGGAGGCAAAGCAACTTCCGAAGAGGGAAACCTCAAGGAAGATTCGAAAGGAAAAGAGAGGAGCCGGGTCCTTGTTTTCATTGCAAGAAGATCGGACACCTCATTGCCGACTGCCCCGCTCTCCAAGCTACCACCTCCAAGAACGGCCCAAAGAAGAAGAAGGCTATGGTGGCCACGTGGGACGATACGGAGTCGGAATCCGAAGAGGAGAACGACGCCGCACACATGTGCTTCATGGCACATGGAGATGATGCTTCTAAGGTAAATCTCGACAACTCCATAGAAGATGATGAATTGACTATGGATGAATTAGCTCAATTTTTTGAAGAACTCCAACATAGATATGAGATTTCGCAATCTCATAATAAGAAATTAAAAAGAGAAAATGAGTTATTGAAAAATAAATATGATATTATTGAAAAAGAGAAAAATGATTTGTCTAATGCTTTTAAGAAAATAAAGATTGATTTTGAAAACTATAAACTAGCTTGTAAAGGAAAAACTTCTATTTTTTCATGTAATAAAATGATTTTGTTGAAATTCAAAAACGGGTTGATGTTTTAGATTCAACTCTTAAAAATGTGCATTTGACTTAAATAAATTTGCATCTAGATTTCCCAAAGGAGTAACCCAAGGGAAACACACTCACCATGCACGAAAACATGCACACACTCACAAGCATGCTCACATGTATGGTAGTGGTAGGATTTATGTTTGCACGCATTGTGGCCGCAAAGGCCATTTAGAAAAATTTTGTTTTGCTAAACATAACATGAACAATAAACATGTTTGGGTTCGCCCCGGTACTAATCCTAAAGGACCCAAAAAGATATGGGTACCAAAGACACCAAATTTAGTTGAAACAGGTGGGTCTTCATCCTCCAAGACTTAGGGGGGAGACGGTGCCCAGGTGGTGGATGCAACAACACTCAAAGATCACATCGCGCTTGCATCACTATCATGGAGGCACCTATTTTGGAGAATACCCTCAGTTTGGTAATTTCTCCATTTAAAAGCTTTTATTTTTTTGTTTATATACATATGCATAGGATTGTTAGTTTACCTTTGTGCTTCATTGATATGTGTTAGTGTAAACTTACATTTCCATCTTGCTTGTGTATATACTTTGTTCTAAGTCATGTTATCTTGCTTTATGTCATATTTTTGTTGTGTCCACATATCTAATTTTGATCATATTTCTATATACACATTTTTTCAAAAACTAAAATAAATATTTAAAATTCATTTTTAAAGCAAATACATTAGAGATGGCAATTGTGCACCTCAACTCATATTTAGAGGAATCTCGAGGATGAAGTTCAAAACCCTTCACCGGGTATTCGGCTTCAACATCTCTAAACCTTTGTTTTTATATGAAAAATAAAAATTAAAATTTCTTGTGTAAATTTTGAAGTTTAAAACATGTTTTAAAATTTTGTATGTTAAAAATATCTTTTTCACTATTTTTCAGACAATTTTAGATTTTTTTGGGGGTCTTTGCTGCTGACAGTTTTTGGGCAAGATCGGCCGACCAGAGCTGAGATCCGGCCGACCGACCTTGCCTGGAAGAATGTTTTTATCCTTCTCTGTAGCCGGCCGACCGCTGCGGCCGACCGTTTCATCTGTCAATGGTCTCGGGTATTTTCGGCCGACCGGACCGGTCGACCGGGCGACGGGAATCTGCTTTTTACCCACCCTATTTAAAGCCCTTTCTCTCTCTCTCTCTCTCTCTCTCTCTCTCTCTCTCTCTCATTTCATCTCACCGGCGATTTCTCTTCTCCCTCTCTCTAAAAACCCTAGTTTCACCATTCCACCTCAAATCCAACTCAAATCCTTGCCTTTTTTCGCTCATTTCTTTGCTGGATCATCTCTTTCAGGCCCGATCTACGTTCAAACTCAGGGATTTTCAGTTATTGGCACTTGATCTCTCTTCCATCAAGGTAAAAATCCAATTTTTCCTTTTGATCTTGCTTTCCATCTTATTGTTCATCATAAGTTTTGTCAAAATCTATCGTTTCCTTAGTCTAGATCAAGCCCTAATATTACTTTTGACCTAGATCTTCTTTTAACCTAAATTTAATCATGCCTAAGAGATCTAGAGCTGAAAAGGGAAAATCTATTGCCCCTTCTTCTTCCTCCACTAGGACTAAACCTCCTTTTGTCTCCAATCTAGCAGAACAACGGTTTATCTTTCTTTCGAGGAGAACTATTATTTCTGGGAGATGTGTTGTCCTCCAAGATTTTGAGCACCTCAATATTCCATAAATATTGAGGAACAATTCTTTAGATCAGTTCATGGCTATTAGAGAACCGGTGTACACCTCTCTCATACCCTACTTTTATACCAATCTTGCTTTTGAGGGAAACCGGGTTATGTCTAGGGTTCTTGGGAGAGATATAAATATCTCTCTTCAAGAATTTGCTGATTTGTTGCATCTCTCCTGTGGAGGAGTTGATGTATACTCCTATGACCTACATGATTTTGTCTATCCGGCCGGTGAGTCTGCGCTCACTGCGTCGACCTTGATCCACGGGGATGACAACCCCGGCTTAGTGAGGAATGAGGAGGTGAATAAATTCACACTCACCGCTCAAGTCCTCGCTAAATTTATATTCTATAGCATTCTGCCCAAATCTAGGGAATACAGTCATGCAAGGGGTCCTGTTCCTTTGATTGTCTACTGCCTTCTGAAAGGCATTAAGATAAACATCCCCCGCTTCATAATTTCTCACATGACCTCTGATCACGTCCTTGTCCCCACAAGGCACTTGCCTTATGGGATGCTCATTTCGTATCTCCTAAAACAACTCAATTTTGATCTATCCTCTGAGATACCCACCGAGCCCTCCGTGAACCTGAACAGCACTCTTTTGAAGAGGATGCAACCTAGGATGCGTCATCCCGCTCCTGAGCAGCCTCCTATTTCTCCTGCTCTTGTTCCAGGGTCTTCATCTGTTCCAGGGTCTTCTTCTATCCCAGGGACTTCCTCTACTCCAGGGCCATCCATTCCTTCAGGCCTTCATTTCGTCTGAGTTTCGTACTCAGTTTTAGGAGCATCAGTCTTGGGTGACCGCTGAGATCCAGCAGCGACTGACCCAGATTTCTGCGGCGGATGCGGCACATCGCGCGGAGATGGACTCTCGTTATCAAGGACTTCGCAATGACATGTCCTATTTTGCTGATTCCATGTGATACATGGATTCGCAATTTAGTGCACTCTTTGTGAAGTACAACATGCCTGGTCCAGACCCCACGCCATTTGCCCGACCGCTTCCTTCCTCCGGCCCTCCATTTCCAGTTAGGACCCCTTCTGCTTCTTCAGCACCACAGCCAGGTGTTGTAGCTATTGATCCAGATGAGGAGGCTTCTGATGATGATGAGGATGATGATGATGATGATGATGATGTGGAGATGGCTGCAGGTGATGCTGAGGACGACGATGAGGAGGACGATGATGAGGACGACGACGATGAGGAGTGACTTCCCCTTTTGATGATGTCAAAAAGGGGGAGAGATATTCATGAAAGACTTCCTTGGGCT
Source organism: Agave tequilana (assembly GCA_038442645.1). Taxonomy (NCBI): domain Eukaryota; kingdom Viridiplantae; phylum Streptophyta; class Magnoliopsida; order Asparagales; family Asparagaceae; genus Agave; species Agave tequilana. Next base: position 109,044 of record JAVJIF010012898.1, read on the forward strand.
TGTATTTTGTATCTTGTATTTTGTATTTTGTTATTTTGGACATGCATTTGTGTTTGTGTGGACATGTGTTTTCTATATGTTTTTTATGTCTTGTATGAACATGTGTTTATTTATGGCATGAGTTATTTTCTGGCATGGACATGTGTATGGTTGTTTATTATTTGTGCTATTAACCTATGCCTGAGTATCCTTTTATTATATGCATGTGTTGAGGGGAGCTTCACTTGAAGTCTCCACCCAAAATATTTGTAATAACTATGTATGTTTTGTCATCATCAAAAGGGGGAGATTGTTGGCCCAAAGGCCATTAGCCCGATATTTTGATGATAACAAATCATATTTAGTTATGTGTTTAACAATCTTGTTTAAAAGAATTTTAGGTCTTAAAAACAAGTTGATTTTACGGCTCCACAATCAAGACTCACAATTTGGACGCCGCTAAAGATTTGCATTCCCAAGCCTAGCACGGTAGAAATGCTTTGGGATCAAAACATTGAAGAAAAGAATTCAAGATTTGTAATTTACTTTTATTTTTAGATATTTTGTCAAAACCTAGATGATAGAGGTAGAATATTTGGGATTGTCACTCACACACACTTAGTATTGCTTCATGGCTTCAAAAGATTTTTATATCAGAATTTCTAACTTAGTTTTTAGAAATACCATATTTTGGAAAAATCGTTTTTAGAAAAACATTTTATCAAAAAGGATTTTCACCAAGAATGATCTAACATGTTTGAGTGTTGATCTATGATCATACTCTTAGTTTTATTAGGTCTAGAGACTTATTTACTAATCCTTAAACCAAAATGCTTTAAACCAAAAATTTCCTTCTCTTTCTTTCCAGACTCTATTTAAACAGATCTGACAGAGTCCGGTCGACCGACCCAGTCGACCGACGTGCACGGCTGTGCATGTGTGCATGTCGGCCGACCGCTCGGGTTGACCGGGCACTTGTCAGTGCTCTCTGTTTATTTCGATCGACCGAGTCGGCCGACCGTTTTCCCCCAACGGTCAGAAATATGACCGTTGGCGGTCGGCCGTCCCGGTCGACCGGTAGTTGTCAGAAAGTCTGACAGACTCCAATAGCTCTATTTTTTGACAGATTTTGTTGGGATCTCACCCCCAACGAATTTCTCTAGCTGTTTACCCTGTCTTTCATCCACTATAAATAGTGAGTCATTTCAACATGATAAGACAACAATTTTTACAACAATCTTTACAAGATTTACAAGTTTTCAAAAGCCTTTCATTTTAGAAAAGATTTTCATCAAAGCCAAAATTTCAAAACACCTACTTGAAGCAAATCCCTCTACTTCACTCTAGTCATTTTGCACTTCACAATCCCAAGTACTATCTCTACATATTGGTTATAGGATTGTGCTAAGTGAGCTTTTTGTGATCAAGTGTGATCAATTTTCTTCTTGAGCGAAGTTGTAGAGGCATCGGCCTCAAGCGAGCTAGTGTGCTCCAAGTGGTGTTGCGGCATCACGAGAGATAGGACAAGTGTGTCCTTGTATTGGAGATCCAGTGGGATCAACAATAGTGGAAATCCTTCAAGTGTGAAGGCGGGGACGTAGAGCGTGGCTCGAACCTCGGAAACATATCCTCGTGTTTGCGTTTGCTCAAATTTCTCTAAACTCAATCTCTTTATTACTTGCTTTACTTATTGCTTTATATCTTGCAAGCATTTTAATTTGAGCTTATTGTTTTAAGTAGATTTAAATTCCGCATTATTGCCATATTTCATATAGCCATCACCTATTCACCCCCCCTCTAGGTGATTTCATTTATATGTACTTATACTCTTCATACTGCCTTCTATGCATGTTTTCAGTTTCAGATTCATCGATATACTGATTTACTGTCATTCCTTTAATTTCCCTTATGTTATTTGTTATTACTTGTACCTGCATACTTGGACCACATTACTTGATCATGTATACATGTACCTGTTATGCATGCCATTTGGCTTTATATATGTACTCACAGGGTTGCGTCTGACAACCCTGAATTCTCATGTCCAGATTCTAGAGCCCGGATCATTGTGGCTTGGCTGTAACTGATCAGAGTGTGCAACGGATCCTCCCGTGGTGGTCAGAGTGCAGCAGAAGTTTGGACGCCGCCGCAGCTCTTCCTTTCAGCTCTTCTCATGTTTGGCTCTCGAGGTCCCTCTTGCTGTATTGTGAGCACCTCTTTGTTATGTATATCTCTTCATGTATTGTATTCTTTTATATTTTCGGTGATGTAATATTCCTGTAATATTGTATCACTCTCTGGGATAACCATGTACTTGTACTTTTCTGTTGGAATGTATATGACCACTGTGCTTCCGCCTCTGATTCTTGCCTGTACTGAAGCTTAGCGTATATACGTAAGGGTATCTCTGACCTGCGTATATACGTCGCAGTGGCGTCTTCGTACCCGCGGGATCGGGGCGCCACAAGTTTATTGCGGTGTGTAGGCAATCAAAGCTGATATTTAACAACAGAATAATTCAAAATATGCAACTTGCAAATTCCCTGCAAAAGATAAGGTTCAAATGCCACAAATATGCTGCGTTTACGCGGCTTTGCTTGGGTTTTCGCGGCACAATTTAAGAAGCAGGGTCCCTGCTTTCTAGAGCAGGGACATGCAAGCAAAAGAAACGTTCTGCAATGTTCAGTTTCTGTTAAAATTAACCTGCACATCAAAACAGAGAAGATAATGTTAACAAAAACGTGAAAACAAAACCATTCCCGTTCCGCGGCAACGGCGCCGAAAATCTGATTGGAAAGGAACTAGCACTGGAAACGTGTGTATTATGAAATCAATGAAAATATATATGTGCTAATTTTCCCTCGATACTTCCGTTATAGCATTGGCTCAACGGGTCGAATCCACAGGGACGGGAGGCGATAGAAGCATTAACAGTTTTTATTCACGTCGGTTGTTAACAAGTCTTCTTTGTTTAAAAGAATGAGAAAAAGAAGAAAGAAAAGGAAATCAGAAGTGATAGATGAAGAAGGCGATAAAACGGTGATGTAAAAATGAAAGAGAATTGATTTGGAAAACAAAATAGAAAAGAATATGAAATAAAGATGAACTAAGAAGGTGGTGAAAACATTGATAAGAAAATGATAAAAAGCTTTTGAGAATTATTTTTAAAACAAGATAAAAAGAATGATGAAAACTATGAAAGAAAACTCATGGTTACTAACTACTAATTGCTCCACTAACCATGCTAACCTCTTAGTGATAGTTGTCTCACATGGATCCTCGGCCATCACTAATCCATGGCTTCAAGAGATGATAGAGAGCATTGTTGGCCCAAAGGCCTTCCACTCTAGTTTTGATGATGATTAACTCATGTAGTTATGTGTACTAATAATCTTGTGTTATTTAGTTTCAGATCATTAATCAAGTTATTAGTTGGTGATTAGCTTCAACAAGATGATTTGGAAGCTTTCACATGTTGATTCAAGAGCCCGAGCGTCAAAGATCAAATATAGCACTTGCTCGGTGGATCAAAGAGTTTTGGATCGAGTCGGCTTGGAGATTGCGCTCTACAAGAAGACTTCGGTACCATAGTTTAGTTTTGTGTTTAGATCCAAATTGTAAAGATTAGAATAGTATGATATGCTCAAGTTCACAACACACACGTTTCATGTTTTGGTTTTCGGTTTTTGGTTTAACAAATCTTGGTTTGCATGAATAGATTTTATATCAAAACAAGTTTACATGGTTTAATGTATATTAGATTTGTTCTATATACATGCATGCTTCAACTACTTAGACAAACTTACTTTGATATACCTATTCATATGTTTTAGGTTTTGTATTTTAACAAAACTTATTTTTGAAATTAAAGTCAAAAACTATGATATATATATGTTTCATGTATATTGGATTTCTATCCATATGCATCATGCTTCAAAGTGTTTAAATATCATGTTTTTGTATTTGGAAGAGTTTTGGACAAAACGTATTTTCTATTCAAAATCTAAGTTTTAGAAAATACAGTTTTTGGTTTTGGTAAAAATGATAAGACACAAAAATAGTTCATATTGATTGATATTTGAGCTAAAATTTTTACCACATGTTTATATATCAATTCAAAATGATAAAACTATTTTTGGTGATTTTTAAGAGTGTTAAAAGATTTTTCAAAATATTTTTAAATTATTTTTCTGACCTAGTTTTCTGTTCCAGGCTTCAACCAGTCGACTAGTCTTCTGACCAAGTCGACTTGGGATGAAGTCGGTCGACCGGGTCGGTCGACCGACGTGCACAGATCTATGCACGTTTGGCAGACACAGGGACGGTCGACCGTCAGGGTCGACCGGGTCTGAGAGCAGAGCTCTCTGTTCGTTTGGGTCGACCGGGGCGGTCGACCGGTAGCTGCCAACGGGCAGAATTTGACCGTTAGACGGTCGACCGGACCGGTCGACCGGTAGTGTATTTCTGGCATTTTCTGCTGCTAACGGCTATATTTTTCTGGGGGCTATAAATACCCCATTCATAGCCTGTTTTCTCTAAGAATTTTTGTGCGAATTTTTCCTTACTCTCTGGTGTTTTCACAGCAATCAAAAGAAGTTTTTGAACTCATATTGAACAATCTATTTGGAGTTTTTGCTAGGGTTTGGAAAACCAAAGAAAAGAGTTTTTGGGAAAAGAGTTTTAATTCATGTTCTATATCTTGGTTTCAGTTTTTTCCAAGGATTTTTCTTTGTGATTTTGATTTCCATTCCATTGGTTTTCTCCACACTTGAGCTAAAATCTAATATCTCTTCTATAGGATCTCTGTGTGGGAGGAAGAAATTGTTTGTGGTTGTTGTTTAGACCACCAAGATGTAAAACCCTAACTTAGCTTGGCTTTGTGCCTTTCCCTCATTGTGTTGAGGAGGTTGTGCTATTGGGTTGTATCCCTCAAGTGGTGAGGTGATCCTTGTTTGTTTTGTGCTAATCCCTCAAGTTGTGAGGTGATTGTTTTGTTGGATTGGAGCTTGCCTCAAGGAGGAGGTTGTGGTTGTAAAGAGAGGAGTTGGGTACTCCTTATGAGAGTTCTTTGTGGACTAGCTAGTGGATTAGAAATCCTTCGTGTGTCGAAGGCGGGGATGTAGAGCTGGGTGCTCGAACCTCGAAACATATCTTGTTGTTTGCGCTTGATCCATTGACTCTCTCTATCTCTCTCTTTACTTTGTGCCTTGCAACTATTCATATTGTGCATTCATAATTGCTTGGCTTGGTTGTGTGTGCATCACTTGTTGATTGCACTTGAGTGTATTGCATTAAGTTTTTAAATTCCGCATTGAGTTCATAGATTAGCTATATCACCTATTCACCCCCCTCTAGGTGATTTTCAATTGGTATCAGAGCCTACGCTCCTGATTTTTAGGTTTAACCACCTAGGAGTGAGATCTTAGTTTGCTAATCTTCATTTGCATTTTCATTTGCACTCATCTAGTTTGCACTCATGGATAGCCCTCCTATGTTTGACCATTTTAGACTTGATACTTGGAAGGTAAATATGAGTAAGCATTTAAAATCACTAGGTCATCTTGTTTATCAAGCCTCCACTTTAGAATCCTTCCCTAATAGTAGTAAACACAAAAAGGCTAATGCATTAGCACTTAGAGCACTTAGAGCATCTCTTAATGAACATCTTTTACCGGTGTTTGATCATTATGACTCGGCTTTTGCAGTTTGGAGCATATTGACTTCTCCCGAGCTACCAAGGATTATTAACAAGATGAGGAGATCTATGAGAGAAAAGTCCGAAGAGCATTGCCTCATGGTCCACGGGAAGAACTCCCTTGAGGTACAATCGGATTCTCAATTAGATGATTGCTCTAGTTCCTATTGTGATAGTTGTTTAGAAGCTCAAACTTTAAATATGGAACTTTTCACAAAGCTTGAAAATTTCTTGAAAAAACACAAACTTTTGAAAGATGATAATCTTATTTTGAAAAATGAATTAACGGATTTGTGTTCTAATTTTGAATTGGTTTTGCAAGAGAAGGAAGAGATCACTAGTGAATGTGACTCATTAAGATCTCAACTAGACCTTGCTCTTAATGAGATTGAAGTTTTAAAAAGCAAAAATGATTGTGATGATGTTGTGAAAAATAATGAGGTTTTATCTTCAAAATTGGATTTTGTTTTAAAAGATAACCTTGTTTTGAAAAATAAAATTGATTCAATTACAAAAGAATTGGATTTGGTTTTAAAGAAAAATGAATCTTTGCAAAATGATTTAGATATACATGTTTGCCATGCTAGTGTAGCTTCTTCTTCTAGCACACCTCATGCATGCTCCACTTTATCTTCAAGTATTGAAAAAGATATAAATGTTTTGAAGAAAAGTGTTGATTGTTTGGGCTCCACTTTGAGCCAATGTGCTTTAAATCATGCACGTTTGGAAACCTTGGTTCATAAGAAACAAGGTCCATTTTTACATTCACACCCTACACGGCATACACATGCTTTCTACGGACACAACCATGACATGTATGCTCATGTGTACACATGTACACATTGTGGTTGAAAAGGCCATCTTGCTAGATTTTGCTATGATCGTTTACATAATGAAAATTTAGCATGTAATCTTGTTTGGGTTAGAAAAGAAACTAACCCCTATGGACCCAAAGAAATGGGTACCAAAAACCACCTCCTTGACTTTTGATGTAGGTGGGAGCTCTCGCATCACGTGAGAGTATTGGTGCCTTGAGGTGGATGCGTTCTAAGCTTAAAAGAGAACCATTTGGATGCTTCACTCTCAGGAGGATTTGGTGGGAGGACCACCGTGGTTTGGAGAACTAGAGATGCACCTTCATCGATTTTGGTATCATTCTCTAACTCCCATTTTTATTTGCATGCTTTTCATGTTCATCAATTTATAGCATGTCTTGTTTTATTGTTCATTATGCTTATGTCATGTTGATTAGATTAGTGTTATACATGTTTAGTTACTTGAGACACCCATGTTTTATATGGATCTTATCTTTGTGTTCTCACCTTGTTTAGTACTATCATGTATGCCCTAGATCTAATGAACATGCATATACATAATGATCATATGGATGTTTATGATGTTTTGTTTTGATGACTCATGTTTTGTTTAGTATGTTGAATGCCATGTTTATTAGACCCTTGACATGCATGTATAGCTTTTGAGACACCCATGTTTAGTATGGACCCATATTTTGTATTCTCTTTATGTTTTAGCTATCATGTTAATCATAGATCTAATGCACATGTCTTTGTCATGCTAATCATATGATTGACTATAACTTTTTATTTTAATAATTCATGTTTTGATTATTATGTTTATCATGTTGGTTATGATTCCCGTTTTATGCTTCATGTTTTGACTACTTTCTTGAATGATAAGTTTTCATTAAGACTAGGATTTATACTTGTACAACTAGTGAGCTACAAATAGACCTTTATATATGTTTGTGCTTGAACACTCATTTGTATTCACTTGATGTACTAGTATAGTCTAGTTTTGATGATTCTTGCATTTGACTTGTATTCCTCATTTTGGATATGTTTCTATGATCATGTGTTTTAACTTCATGTATATGTCCATCTTGTCCAAACTATCATTTATACATATACATCCTTGAGCCACGTGCCTTCATGCATATACTTTTTTGGTCTCATCGTGTTTAGGATATGTATGTATACTTTAGTTTGTACATGACATACATATGTCTTGAAGTTTAAATCGTTTGGATGAATTTCATGTTTGCTAGGTGATTTCACATTTATGATGAAGTTCATGTTTTTTAGATGATTTCAATTGGTGATTTCACATCCTAGATGAATTTCATGTTTTCAATATTGAGCTTGATTGTCCATTTTCATGTTGATATGTTTCTCACAACACTTGTACACTCACCTTATTTAATGTTTTCTCATGACTTAGTTTTCATGAGTACGAATTGTGCTATATGGATTTTGAGTGTCTTAGTGCCATGTGGTTTACATGTGTCTTCATGAAAAATTTTTTGTTATTCCTTATTTGAAGGATCTCGTACTAATTGATTCATATAACTAGTTGTGATATTCTTCCTTGGTAGTAGTTTTCAAACATACTATATTTGTAAACCTATTTTTGAAAACCCCTACCATCAAAGAGTGGTTGGATGGGAGATCATACTCATGTATGCTTTATAGTGAAAATTATAGTAAACTTGAACATGAAATGGGTGGTAGGAATATGATGTATACACTTGATCTTATTGTTGTTTCAATTGGTATCATTGAATTCTTTCAATTGGTATCAATCTTGACATTTCTTGTATACTCATATATTTGTATGTATGTATGCTTTCATTTCAAAGTATATCATTTTCAATTGGTATCTACTTTTCATACATATATATGTTTTATTTGTGCTTATTATATCCTTATATCTTTAAGCACAAAATTTTGTTTATGATAAGTTTGAGCTTCAACTTTGTTTCAATTGATTTAGTTTTCAATTGGTATCTTAATTCGAGCTTTATCATAGTTTTTATTGGTATTTCATAAAGGGGGAGAAAATCTTGTATTTCATCTTTCAATTAGTTTTTAGTATTCCACTCCCTTACTTTATGATAGAGAATAATAATTTCAATTGGCAATAATTTCAATTGGTATCAAAATCAAATTTGTTTATATACTTAAAGATAATAATTTCAATTGGTATTAAAGATCTATGTTTATTTCAATTAGTATCACATTTATGTTTAGAAATTCAAAATTTGTTATGTTTAATATCAAGATTGTTTATTTACAATTGGTATGTTGTTTGTTTACTTATCAATTGGTATCAAGATTTTTGTTTTTCAATTGGTATAATTTCATTTTTAATTAGTATCAAAATGCACTTCATTGACACATTTTTAATTGGTATCATATTTGAGTTTAGACAAAAGGGGGAGAGCATCCCTTGATTGATTCCTTGTTTTGAATATAAAAAGAATATGTTTTTATTTGTTTTGTAAATAAGGGGGAGAAGAATTTCTTTTAATCGGTATATGTTTTGTTTTTAACCCCTTTGTTGATGATTGACAAAAAGGGGGAGAAGAATTTGAGTTTATATGCATGTTTTATGTTTTTATGTGTTGTTTTTATATTAAGTTCAATTGGTATCGAAAGCATTATTTAAAGAACATGTTTAGTTTTGGTATCAAGAGCTTGTAAAAGAGATCATTAGATCATTAGTTTTGTTTTGCATATATTGAGTTTAATTGGTATCTAGAGCATGTTTATTTGCTTAGTTTAAATTGGTATCAAGAGCATGTTTATTTGTTTTTGCTAATTGGTATCTAGAACATGTTTATTTGTTTTTGAAAATTTCATTGGTATCTTCCATTGGTTTCTAGAGCCATTTATTGTATTATGCATATCTATGCATGTTTCATGTTTTATAATTTCATTGGTATCTAGAGCCATTTATTAGTTGTTTATCCTATGCATGAGTTAAGGGGGAGCTTCTTTGAAGCTTAACTTTAATCCATGCATATATAACTCCATGAGTTTTGTCATCATCAAAAAGGGGGAGATTGTTGGCCCAAAGGCCTTCCACTCTAGTTTTGATGATGATTAACTCATGTAGTTATGTGTACTAATAATCTTGTGTTATTTAGTTTCAGATCATTAATCAAGTTATTAGTTGGTGATTAGCTTCAACAATATGATTTGGAAGCTTTCACATGTTGATTCAAGAGCCCGAGCGTCAAAGATCAAATATAGCACTTGCTCGGTGGATCAAAGAGTTTTGGATCGAGTCGGCTTGGAGATTGCGCTCTACAAGAAGACTTCGGTACCATATTTTAGTTTTGTGTTTAGATCCAAATTGTAAAGATTAGAATAGTATGATATGCTCAAGTTCACAACACACACGTTTCATGTTTTGCTTTTCGGTTTTTGGTTTAACAAATCTTGGTTCTCATGAATAGATTTTATATCAAAACAAGTTTACATGGTTTAATGTATATTAGATTTGTTCTATATACATGCATGCTTCAACTACTTAGACAAACTTACTTTGATATACCTATTCATATGTTTTAGGTTTTGTATTTTAACAAAATTTATTTTTGGAATTAAAGTCAAAAACTATGATATATATATGTTTCATGTATATTGGATTTCTATCCATATGCATCATGATTCAAAGTGTTTAAATATCATGTTTTTGTATTTGGAAGAGTTTTGGACAAAACGTATTTTCTATTCAAAATCCAAGTTTTAGAAAATACAGTTTTTGATTTTTGGTAAAAATGATAAGACACAAAAATAGTTCATATTGATTGATATTTGAGCTAAACTTTTTATCACATGTTTATATATCAATTCAAAATGATAAAACTATTTTTGGTGATTTTTAGGAGTGTTAAAAGATTTTTTAAAATATTTTAAAACTGTTTTTCTGACCTAGTTTTCTGTTCCAGGCTTCAACCAGTCGACTAGTCTTCTGACCAAGTCGACTTAGGATGAAGTCGGTCGACCGGGTCGGTCGACCGACGTGCACTGATCTGTGCATGTTTGGCAGACACAGGGACGGTCGACCGTCAGGGTCGACCGGGTCTGAGAGCAGAGCTCTCTGTTTGTTTGGGTCGACCGGGGCGGTCGACCGGTAGCTGTCAACGGGCAGAATTTGACCGTTGGACGTCAGTGTATTTCTGGCATTTTCTGCTGCTAACGACTATATTTTTCTGGGGCTATAAATACCTCATTCATAGCCTGTTTTCTCTAAGAATTTTTGTGCGAATTTTTCCTTACTCTCTGGTGTTTTCACAGCAATCAAAAGAAGTTTTTGAACTCATATTGAACAATCTATTTGGAGTTTTTGCTAGGGTTCGGAAAACCAAAGAAAAGAGTTTTTGGAAACGAGTTTTGATTCATCTTCTATATCTTGGTTTCAGTTTTTCATAAGGATTTTTCTTTGTGATTTTGATTTTGATTCCATTGGTTTTCTCCACACTTGAGCTAAAATCTACTATCTCTTCTATAGGATCTTTGTGTGGGAGGAAGAAATTGTTTGTGGTTGTTGTTTAGACCACCAAGTTGTAAAACCCTAACTTAGCTTGGCTTTGTGCCTTTCTCTCATTGTGTTAAGGAGGTTGTGCTATTGGGTTGTATCCCTCAAGTGGTGAGGTGATCCTTGTTTGTTTTGTGCTAATCCCTCAAGTTGTGAGGTGATTGTTTTGTTGGATTGGAGCTTGCCTCAAGGAGGAGGTTGTGATTGTAAAGAGAGGAGTTGAGTACTCCTTGTGAGAGTTCTTTGTGGACTAGCTAGTGGATTAGAAATCCTTCGTGTGTCGAAGGCGGGGATGTAGAGCTGGGTGCTCGAACCTCGAAACATATCTTGTTGTTTGCGCTTGATCCATTAACTCTCTCTCTACTTTGTGCCTTGCAACTATTCATATTGTGCATTCATAATTGCTTGGCTTGGTTGTGTGTGCATCACTTGTTGATTGCACTTGAGTGTATTGCATTAAGTTATTAAATTCCGCATTGAGTTCATAGATTAGCTATATCACCTATTCACCCCCCTCTAGGTGATTTTCAATTGGTATCAGAGCCTACGCTCCTGATTTTTAGGTTTAACCACTTAGGAGTGAGATCTTGGTTTGCTAATCTTCATTTGCATTTTCATTTGCACTCATCTAGTTTGCACTCATGGATAGCCCTCCTATGTTTGACCATTTTAGACTTGATACTTGGAAGGTAAATATGAGTAAGCATTTAAAATCACTAGGTCATCTTGTTTATCAAGCCTCCACTTTAGAATCCTTCCCTAATAGTAGTAAACACAAAAGGCTAATGCATTAGCACTTAGAGCACTTAGAGCATCTCTTAATGAACATCTTTTACCGGTGTTTGATCATTATGACTCGGCTTTTGCAGTTTGGAGCATATTGACTTCTCCCGAGCTACCAAGAATTATTAACAAGATGAGGAGATCTATGAGAGAAAAGTCCGAAGAGCATTGCCTCATGGTCCACGGGAAGAACTCCCTTGAGGTACAATCGGATTCTCAATTAGATGATTGCTCTAGTTCCTATTGTGATGGTTGTTTAGAAGCTCAAACTTTAAATATGGAACTTGCCACAAAGCTTGAAAATTTCTTGAAAAAACACAAACTTTTGAAAGATGATAATCTTGTTTTGAAAAATGAATTAACGGATTTGTGTTCTAATTTTGAATTGGTTTTGCAAGAGAAGGAAGAGATCACTAGTGAACGTGACTCACTAAGATCTCAACTAGACCTTACTCTTAATGAGATTGAAGTTTTAAAAAGCAAAAATGATTGTGATGATGTTGTGAAAAACAATGAGGTTTTATCTTCAAAATTGGATTTTGTTTTAAAAGATAACCTTGTTTTGAAAAATAAAATTGATTCAATTACAAAAGAATTGGATTTGGTTTTAAAGAAAAATGAATCTTTGCAAAATGATTTAGATATACATGTTTGCCATGCTAGTGTAGCTTCTTCTTCTAGCACACCTCTTGCATGCTCCACTTTATCTTCAAGTATTGAAAAAGATATAAATGTTTTGAAGAAAAGTGTTGATTGTTTGGGCTCCACTTTGAGCCAATGTGCTTTAAATCATACACGTTTGGAAACCTTGATTCATAAGAAACAAGGTCCATCTTCGCATGCACACCCTACACGGCATACACATGCTTTCCACGGACACAACCATGACATGTATGCTCATGTGTACACATGTACACATTGTGGTCGAAAAGGCCATCTTGCTAGATTTTGCTATGATCGTTTACATAATGAAAATTTAGCATGTAATCTTGTTTGGATTAGAAAAGAAACTAACCCCTATGGACTCAAAAGAAAATGGGTACCAAAAATCACCTCCTTGACTTTTGATGTAGGTGGGAGCTCTCGCATCACGTGAGAGTATTGGTGCCTTGAGGTGGATGCGTTCTAAGCTTAAAAGAGAACCATTTGGATGCTTCACTCTCAAGGGGATTTGGTGGGAGGACCACCGTGGTTTGGAGAACTAGAGATGCACCTTCATCGATTTTGGTATCATTCTCTAACTCCCATTTTATTTGCATGCTTTTCATATTCATTAATTTATAGTATGTCTTGTTTTATTATTCATTATGCTTATGTCATGTTGATTAGATTAGTGTTATACATATTTAGTTACTTGAGACACCCATGTTTTATATGGATCTTATCTTTGTGTTCTCACCTTGTTTAGTACTATCATGTATGCCCTAGATCTAATGAACATGCATATACATAATGATCATATGGATGTTTATGATGTTTTGTTTTGATGACTCATGTTTTGTTTAGTATGTTGAATGCCATGTTTATTAGACCCTTGACATGCATGTATAGCTTTTGAGACACCCATGTTTAGTATGGACCCATATTTTGTGTTCTCTTTATGTTTTAGCTATCATGTTAATCATAGATCTAATGCACATGTCTTTGTCATGCTAATCATATGGTTGACTATGACTTTTTGTTTTAATAATTCATGTTTTGATTATTATGTTTATCATGTTGGGTTATGATTCCCGTTTTATGCTTCATGTTTTGACTACTTGCTTGAATGATAAGTTTTCATTAAGACTAGGATTTATACTTGTACAACTAGTGAGCTACAAATAGACCTTTATATATGTTTGTGCTTAAACGCTCATTTGTATTCACTTGATGTACTAGTATAGTCTAGTTTTGATGATTCTTGTATTTGACTTATATTCCTCATTTTGGATATGTTTCTATGATCATGTGTTTTAACTTCATGTATATGTCCATCTTGTCCAAACTATCATTTATACATATACATCCTTGAGCCACGTGCCTTCATGCATATACTTTTTTGGTCTCATTGTGTTTAGGATATGTATGTATACTTTAGTTTGTATATGACATACATATGCCTTGAAGTTTAAATCGTTTGGATGAATTTCATGTTTGCTAGGTGATTTCACATTTATGATGAAGTTCATGTTTTTAGATGATTTCAATTGGTGATTTCACATCCAAGATGAATTTCATGTTTTCAATATTGAGCTTGATTGTCCATTTTCATGTTGATATGTTTCTCACAACACTTGTACACTCACCTTATTTAATGTTTTCTCATGACTTAGTTTTCATGAGTACGAATTGTGCTATATGGATTTTGAGTGTCTTAGTGCCATGTGGTTTACATGTGTCTTCATGAAAAATATTTTTGTTATTCCTTATTTGAAGGATCTCGTACTAGTTGATTCATATAACTAGTTGTGATATTCTTCCTTGGTAGTAGTTTTCAAACATACTATATTTGTAAACCTATTTTTGAAAACCCCTACCATCAAAGGGTGGTTGGATGGGAGATCATGCTCATGTATGCTTTATAGTGAAAAACATAGTAAACTTGAACATGAAATGGGTTGTAGGAATATGATGTATATACTTGATCTTATTGTTGTTTCAATTGGTATCATTGAATTCTTTCAATTGGTATCAATCTTGACATTTCTTGTATACTCATATATTTGTATGTATGTATGCTTTCATTTCAAAGTATATCAATTTCAATTGGTATCTACTTTTCATACATATATATGTTTTATTTGTGCTTATTATATCCCTATATCTTTAAGCACAAGATTTTGTTTATGATAAGCTTGAGCTTCAACTTTGTTTCAATTGATTTAGTTTTCAATTGGTATCTAAATTCGAGCCTTATCATAGTTTTTATTGGTATTTCATAAAGGGGGAGAAAATCTTGTATTTCATCTTTCATTGGTTTTTAGTATTCCACTCCCTTACTTTATGATAGAGAATAATAATTTCAATTGGCAATAATTTCAATTGGTATCAAAATCAAATTTGTTTATATACTTAAAAATAATAATTTCAATTGGTATTAAAGATCTATGTTTAATTTCAATTAGTATCAACATTTATGTTTAGAAATTCAAAATTTGTTATGTTTAATATCAAGATTGTTTATTTTCAATTGGTATGTTGATCAATTGGTATCAAGATTTTTGTTTTTCAATTGGTATAGTTTCATTTTTAATTAGTATCAAAATGCACTTCATTGACACATTTTTAATTGGTATCATATTTGAGTTTAGACAAAAAGGGGGAGAGCATCCCTTGATTGATTCCTTGTTTTGAATATAAAAAGAATATGTTTTTATTAGTTTTGTAAATAAAGGGGAGAAGAATTTCTTTTAATCGGTATATGTTTTGTTTTTACCCCTTTGTTGATGATTGACAAAAAGGGGGAGAAGAATTTGAGTTTATATGCAT
Organism: Agave tequilana; assembly: GCA_038442645.1. Taxonomy (NCBI): domain Eukaryota; kingdom Viridiplantae; phylum Streptophyta; class Magnoliopsida; order Asparagales; family Asparagaceae; genus Agave; species Agave tequilana. Next base: position 124,315 of record JAVJIF010012898.1, read on the forward strand.
GTTTTATGTTTTTATGTGTTGTTTTTATATTAAGTTCAATTGGTATCAAAAGCATTATTTAAAGAACATGTTTAGTTTTGGTATCAAGAGCTTGTAAAAGAGATCATTAGAGCATTAGTGTTGTTTTGCATATATTGAGTTTAATTGGTATATAGAACATGTTTATTTGCTTAGTTTAAATTGGTATCAAGAGCATGTTTATTTGTTTTTGCTAATTGGTATCTAGAACATGTTTATTTATTTTTGAAAATTTCATTGGTATCTTTCATTGGTTTCTAGAGCCATTTATTGTATTATGCATATCTATGCATGTTTCATGTTTTATAATTTCATTGGTATCTAGAGCCATTTATAGTTGTTTATCCTATGCATGAGTTAAGGGGGAGCTTCTTTGAAGCTTAACTTAAATCCATGCATATATAACTCCATGAGTTTTGTCATCATCAAAAAGGGGGAGATTGTTGGCCCAAAGGCCTTCCACTCTAGTTTTGATGATGATTAACTCATGTAGTTATGTGTACTAATATTCTTGTGTTATTTAGTTTCAGATCATTAATCAAGTTATTAGTTGGTGATTAGCTTCAACAAGATAATTTGAAAGCTTTCACATGTTGATTCAAGAGCCCGAGCGTCAAAGATCATATATAGCACTTGCTCGGTGGATCAAAGAGTTTTGGATCGAGTCGGCTTGGAGATTGCGCTCTACAAGAAGACTTCGGTACCATAGTTTAGTTTTTTGTTTAGATCCAAATTGTAAAGATTAGAATAGTATGATATGTTCAAGTTCACAACACACACGTTTTATGTTTTTGTTTTCGGTTTTTGGTTTAATAAATCTTGGTTTGCATGAATAGATTTTATATCAAAACAAGTTTACATGGTTTAATGCATATTAGATTTGTTCTATATACATGCATGCTTCAACTACTTAGACAAACTTACTTTGATATACCTATTCATATGTTTTAGGTTTTGTATTTTAACAAAACTTATTTTTGGAATTAAAGTCAAAAACTATGATATATATATGTTTCATGTATATTGGATTTCTATCCATATGCATCATGCTTCAAAGTGTTTAAATATCATGTTTTTGTATTTGGAAGAGTTTTGGACAAAACGTATTTTCTATTCAAAATCCAAGTTTTAGAAAATACAGTTTTTGGTTTTTGGTAAAAATGATAAGACACAAAAATAGTTCATATTGATTGATATTTGAGCTAAACTTTTTACCACATATTTATATATCAATTCAAAAATGATAAAACTATTTTTGGTGATTTTTAGGAGTGTTAAAAGATTTTTCAAAATATTTTAAAACTGTTTTTCTGACCTAGTTTTCTGTTCCAGGCTTCAACCAGTCGACTAGTCTTCTGACCAGGTCGACTTGGGATGAAGTCGGTCGACCGGGTCGGTCGACCGACGTGCACAGATCTGTGCACGTTTGGCAGACACAGGGACGGTCGACCGTCAGGGTCGACCGGGTTTGAGAGTAGAGCTCTCTGTTTGTTTGGGTCGACCGGGGCGGTCGACCGGTAGCTGCCAACAGGCAGAATTTGACCGTTGGACGGTCGACCGGACCGGTCGACCGGCAGTGTATTTCTGGCATTTTCTGCTGCTAACGGCTATATTTTTCTGGGGCTATAAATACCCCATTCATAACCTGTTTTCTCTAAGAATTTTTGTGCGAATTTTTCCTTACTCTCTGGTGTTTTCACAGCAATCAAAAGAAGTTTTTGAACTCATATTGAACAATCTATTTGAAGTTTTTGTTAGGGTTTGGAAAACCAAAGAAAAGAGTTTTTGGGAAAAGAGTTTTGATTCATCTTCTATATCTTGGTTTCAGTTTTTCTCAAGGATTTTTCTTTGTGATTTTGATTTCCATTCCATTGGTTTTCTCCACACTTGAGCTAAAATCTACTATCTCTTCTATAGGATCTTGTGTGGGAGGAAGAAATTGTTTGTGGTTGTTGTTTAGACCACCAAGTTGTAAAACCCTAACTTAGCTTGGCTTTGTGCCTTTCCCTCATTGTGTTGAGGAGGTTGTGCTATTGGGTTGTATCCCTCAAGTGGTGAGGTGATCCTTATTTGTTTTGTGCTAATCCCTCAAGTTGTGAGGTGATTGTTTTGTTTGATTGGAGCTTGCCTCAAGGAGGAGGTTGTGGTTGTAAAGAGAGGAGTTGGGTACTCCTTGTGAGAGTTCTTTGTGGACTAGCTAGTGGATTAGAAATCCTTCGCGTGTCGAAGGCGGGGATGTAGAGCTGGGTGCTCGAACCTCGAAACATATCTT